>WNWK01043247.1:0-15591 GCA_009830355.1 Cherax destructor
GTGGAAAAGTTTGAATCCCCCAAAAAATTTAAAGTGTATTATTTAATTTTTAAGTTTTTTTTGGGTCTGAAATGGACTAATCTAATTACATTATTCCTTATGGGAACAAATTCGTTCGTAATGGCACTCAACGTTTCTGGAAACGAATTATGTCCGAAACTCAGGGTACCACTGTTTTTTATTAATTCTAGATTATATTACTGAAACCCATGAACGAGTGGTATTGATCAAATCAACATCGCTATCCAGGGTTCGAACCCATGTTGAACTGGCCCGTCATTGTGAGCAGAACCACATGATGCCTTAACCCACAGGACCCGGGGACATACGGACGTGTGGGAGCTTTCAGCAATTCATTCTCATCCCTTTTTGGGTGTACATACTAGTCTACGAGCAGTATTTATATATTACTGTAACCACGAATGAGTGGTATTGATCAATAAAAACCCTCCCTTTAGGGTTCAACCCATGTTGTACTGGCCCGTCATTGTGAGCGAGAACCACATGATGCCTTAACCCACAGGACCACCCAATCCTACAAGAACCTGCTACCACAGCACAGAGCTGTGTTTTACCTGGTCCGAGGACATACGGAGGTGTGGAGCTAAGCAATTCATTCTCATCCTTGTTTGGTGTACTAGCCACGAGCAGTATTTATATATTACTGTAACCACAAACAGTGGTACTGATCTGACCGGGCCTGCAGCCTGTCCAGATCTCTCGTAGTTCTGCCTAGTCCTCGTCCAACTGAATTCTTCTCATCAACTTCACATCATCTGCAAACAGGAACACTTCAAGTCATTCCTTCTGTTATGTCGTTCACAAATACCAGAAACAGCACCGGTCCTAGGACTGATCCCTGTGGCACACCGCTAATTGGGTGCCTATTCGGGACACCTGCCATGTACCATGACCGCTGTTGTCTTCCTGACGGGAAATTTCCCCCTGATCCATTGTAGTGCCTTCCCTGTTATCCCTGCCTGGTCTTCCAGATTTTTAACTAATCTCTTGTGTGGAACTGTGTCAAATGCCTTCTTACAGCCCAAGAAAATGCAATCTACCCACCCCCCCTCTATTGATTACTGCCAGCACCCTGTCTATAACTCCAGTAGGTTTGTGACACAGGATTTCCCATTTCTGAAACCGTGCTGGCTGTCGTTGATAAGCTCATTCGTTTCTAGGTGCTCCACCACTCTTCTCCTGATAATCTTCTCCATGACCTTGCATTTCTATACATGTCAGTGACATGGGTCTGTAATTTAATGCTTCGTGTCTGTTTTCTTTTTTTAAAATTAGACTACATTTGCTGCTTCCATAATTCAGGTATCGCCCTGTTTCAATAGATGTGTTGAAGATTGTTGTTAGTGGTACACAGCACCTCTGCTCCCTCTCTCAGGACCCATGGAGAGATGATATCCGGCCCCATCACCTTTAAGGTATCTAGCCGTTTAGCAGCCTTTCACTTCCCCTTTGGTTGTATGTTTTTGGTCCAAACTTGAGTGTACCCTACCCCGTTTTTCTGGGGGGCCCCTTTGTCTCCTCTGTGAACACTTCTTTGAATCTCATGTTGAGCTCCTAAATCCGGTCTTTTTTTAAGACCTCCTCCTTCCTTCCTCAGCCTGATTACCTGATCCTTGATTGTTTTTTTTCCCCTGATGTGGCTGTACAACAGCTTTGGGTCAATTTGGTTTCCCTTTTCATTCTCATATTGTTTTTGGGCCTCCTTCTTACGCATATTCATTTCGGGCCACATTGTTTCTTATTCTCCTGGGCCCTTTTCCCTTTCTATACTTCTTCCTTTCCCCAGCACATTTGGGTTTTTGGCCTCCCCCCCTTGGGTGAATCTCTCATCCTGATTTTTTATTCCTTTTCCCCTTTTGGGTACAAACCTCTCCTCAGTTTCCCCTTGCATATTGCTGTCATATTTTCCCATCATCTGTTTACACCCCCCCGCTTTCTGTCCCACTGAACCCCCTGCAGGAAGTTCTTCATGCCTGCATAACCCCCTTTCTTGTAGTTTGGCTTCATTCGCTGGCCCTTCCTGTTTCCCCCTCCACTTGTAACTCTACTATGTATTCGAAACTCAGAACCAGTGATCACTGGCCCAGGGCTTTCATATGTGATGTCCTCAATATCTCACTACTCAAGGTGAATACAGGTCCAGTCCCTGGTTCATCCCCCTCCTCTCTCTCTCTGGTGTGCCCCCGGGTTTTGGGACATAAGGTTTTCCAGTACCACCTCCATCATTTACCCCTCCACGTTTCTTCCCCCCTTGGCTCTAAGTTCTCCCAATCGATTTTTGTGGGGGCCCCATGATCAGTAGCTTTCCCCTGGTCGCATGAGCCCTTCGGGGTCCGCCAGTGTTTACCTGGGTTTTACCGGGAAAATTTCCCGGGGGTCCCCCCTTTCCCGGTCTGTGACCAGGCCTCATGTTGGACCAGGCGATAAACCGGGCTGTTCGTGGCCGCACGCAGTCCAACGTAGGGGCCACAGCCCGGCTGGTCAGGTACCGACTTTAGGTGACTGTCCAGTGCCCTTGAAGACAGCCAGGGGTTTGTTGGTAACCCCCTGATGATGCTGGGGGGCAGTTGAACAATCTTGGGCCCTGACACTTATTTGTTGTCCCTAAAATTAGTGGCACCCTGTTTCTTTGGGGGGGGATTTAACGCCGCCGGCTTTTTTTTTTGGGGAGTGATGTTGTGTACAATTTTGGGGTACTAATCCCGGAATTTTCCTTTTATATAATAATGTATTCTCCCGCCTCTTCTAGGGGGTACAGGTTGGGAACTTTCCCCAGAAATTGAGGTGGTTTATGGTTATTTTGGCCGGAAAGATTCTCTGCACATTTTCAAGGTCAGCAATTTCACCTGTGGGTGCGGGTTATGTGCAGATTATTCCAGCCTAGATAGAACAAGCGATCTGAAGTGTCAACATGGGCTTGGTCCCTGGTTTTAAGGTTCTCATTATCCATCCTGTCTTTTTTCTAAGATCAATTGCTACTGTGTTATGGTCCTTGAAGGTAATCCTCTGACATGATCACCTCAGGTTTTTGACATGTTTTCGCTCAGTGGTTGGAATTATTTTGTACCCCATAAATTTTAATTTTTCATTTTTTCCGTATCTGGAATTGAAATTTCTCATCATTGAACTTCATATTGTTTTCTGTAGCCCTTTTAATATTTGGTTTATGTCTTTGGGGAGTCTTGCAGTGTCTTCAACGGTGGACACTGTCATACAGATTGGGGGTGTCATCTGAAAAGGAAGCTTTTTTGGCTTATATCCCTGTCTATGTCCGATATGGGGATGAGGAACAGGATGGGAGCGAGTACTGTGCCTTGTAAAGAGCTTTTCACAGTAGCTGCCCAGACTTTCTCTGTTACACACAATTTTGTTTATTTGTTGGGAAATTATAGATCCATCACCAACTTTTCCTGTTATTCCTTTATCCATTTTGTGTATTACACTTGTCACACTTGTAAAAGGCTTTTGCAAAGTCTGTGTATATAACATCTGCAGTCTGTTTGTTTCCAGTGCATCCAGGACCTTGTCGAGTGGCCCAGAGTTGGGACAGACAGGAGGGGCCTGCTCTAAACCCATGCTCCCCTGGGGTAATTGAGGGGTATCAAGATGAATGGCATCTTGCTTTTAGAACCCTTTCAAAGATTTTTATGTTTGGGACGTTAGCTATTGGTCTGTAGTTTTTTGTACTGCTTTACTCCCCCCTTTGGGGAGTGGGGCTATGTCTGTTTTTTTAGTAACGGGGGCACCCCAGGTCCATACTCCCTCCCATACGATTTAAAACCCGTGATAGGGGCTTTTTGCAGTTCTTGATGAACACGAAGTTCCACGAGTCTGACCCTAGCGGAGTGATGGGCATGTCATTTATTGCCTTTTCAAAGTCTTTTTGGCATGGGGGTGATGTCAGATAGGCATGCCTGTAAAGTTCTGTGGCACTCAAAAAAATTCAAAAGGTTTCGTTTTTCAGTCGGTTAGGGGTGTAAAACTGATATCTGGGATTTAAATTTAACTCACCTTTTTTGCTGTCATTTTGGGGGGACCCACCCCTTTAAGTAGGGGCCCAATACGGGTTGTTGTTCTCGACTTTGTTTTTGGGGTTTTTTTTAAATTTTTTATGGTTTTTGTTCTTCCCCGTTTCTTGATTCCTGTTTGCTATTTCTCTGACTAGTGTCTCCTTCGTTTTTCAGATATATTGGTTCCTGTAGCCGCTCCTTATTCTTTGCCTTCGCCTGTATGGAGCGCCCCTCTTTTTCTAGTTTGCCTCTTCCCCTTTTTTGGGGAATTTGCCTTGAGCAAACCTCAAGTGCCACAGAGTTAATTTGTTCTAACATAGGTTAGGATCCGTGATGTTTGGAATCTTCCCCGTTTATATCATTTAGACTTGGTTTATTTTGGTCCCACCTTATGTTTTTGTTATTGAAGTTGAATTTGGAGAAGGGTCCTCACATGACCCTTTTTGATCTGGGCCCCATGCATGTCTGGGCCCCCATTATGTTGTGATCGAGTACAGTGGTACCCCGGAACCATGGTCCCCAAATCACCCTTTTATGTAAGTTTATTTTTTGAAATGTTTTTTAAGTGTATTTTGGGGTCTAAAAAGGGCTAGTCTTTTTACATTATTCTTAATGGGGGTAAATTGTTTGGTAATGGCACTTGAACAGCATTCTGGAATGAAAAAAAATCTTTAACCGGTACCACTGTATATTGTTTTTTATATGATGACATTTTGTATCAGATCATCATTGTTTAAGATGGGTCCAGCCCTTTTCGATCTTGTGGGCTCTACTATTTGCTGGTTTAAGGTGAATTTTGTAGAGATTTAAAAAATTTATGCGTGTCCAGCATCTGAGCTGCCTCCTGGTGTTATTCTGCTACCACATTTTTCTGTTCCTCCATTTTAGGGGCCTTTGGTGAAATCCCCCCGTAGAAGATGTTGGGGGCAGGAGCTGGAAGATTTTTCAGCAGTGGCTTTTCGAAGCTGTTCCTGGGAAATTTTTTAGATTCTAAGTCCTTAAATTTGGGAACAGTGTAATACTTTTACATGGACCCCAGGGACCTCGGGAAAACGAACAATTATGTAAGTTTTAAACCCTTTTTTGGGGTCGGTGCCATAGAGTTTTCAGCAGGAGTTGGTGCCGACTGTACCCCCCAAGCGGCCTCAATTTAAAGAAAAAGCTGGGGAGGCTAAAGAAAGAATGGGTCTGTGTGGTCAGGTATAAAAAAAAATCCTGCAGTACACACTGCATAATGAGAAAAAACTTGACCATTTTTTCGATTAAAAAAGGACTTTGCAGTCGATTTTCTATGGGTTTTTTTGATGTATTCTTGTTTTTTTTTCATTTGATAGAATGGAAGATATATTACAGAAATAGAGATGATTTTGATTGGTATGAAAAGACAAATACCTTGAAATTGAGCTCAAAGAGGAAAAAGTTCGATTTTTTGGGTGTTCAAGAGTAAACAAATCACACCATGCCTCCCAAAACACATCAACTGGGGGTTTATATTCTGCACAAGTGTTGATATTATTTATACCATTTTTAATGATGCAGTTGTATACATAACAGTAAAATTTTTTTTTTTTTGTGAGAATAAAAATTCAAAAAGAAAAGCAAAAATAATGGAACAGGGCCTGGGGACTCAAGAAAAGAGAACATGTTATTTTTTGGCCCAAAAGTCTGCCTTGTTTACTTTGGACCCATTTTGAAATTGGCATCGTTTGAAATTTTTGAAAATTTGGGCCCAAAATTTCCATTTTCTGACTACTATTTTGGGGAGTTAAAAATTTGGAAAAAAGGGGGTTTTTTTGCCAATCGATAGAAGAAATGGAGTTCCGGGAAAAAGCTATAATTTTAGTAGACTGAAACATTGGGAAAGTGCCGAAAATAGGGGTCAAAATGGGGAAAACGGGGATGTGTAAGTGTCATGGCTACCGCTAACTTTTCAAAACATAATTTCCCTTTTTTCGATCAAATTTCTAATTTTTTGGGGTTTTATCGGAAAAAAATTTCTATCATTCCAAAGAAAATAATTTTTTTTTTTTTAAATTTGGACCCGAGAAGAGTTTCAGAGAGACCCCGAAAAGGTTAAAACAGCAATTTTGAGTGTATTTTTTATGGTATTTATGGTTGTATTCTCGTTTTTTTGGTCTCATGATAGAATGGAAGATATGGTACAGAAATAGTGATGATTTTTATTGGTTTTACGATGATAAGTACCTTTAAATAAAACTCTTAGCAAAATATTTGATTTTTGCCGATTTTAAAGAAACAAATCACGCCACGCATCCAATACACATCAATGGTGAGTCTAATATTGTTTCACAAGTGCTGATATTATTTATACCGTTTTTTCAATGATGCAGTGGGGTACATAACATTAAATCTTCTATTTTGTGAGGATAAAAATTCAAAATGTAAAGCAAAAGTAATGTAAGAGGGGCCTGGAGACGTGACTAATGAACAGATAAAATGTTATTTTACTATTATAAACTATTATTATATAGCAAATAAACAGTGCAAGCTATATTCCCTTTTTGCCATAATAAATTTGCAATATCCCTGTATTAAATAATTACTTATTTTAATCTACTATTTATAAACTTTTAAATTTTTTTTTTCTTTATTTTTCTTTTAACTATCATTACCTACAGACTATTAATTTTAAATCATCACTTCCAGTACCAAACAATATTATTGTGTTCAGTAAATTTCTATTCTAAATCAACAACCTTTGTCAAACTCTAATAATATAACCTTTCCCAATATTAATTCATCAAATTGTCCATATTGAGATTTAAAATGTATCTTTTTAAAATTTTTTTAAAAACTACTTAAAGCAATCGATTAGCTAGTAAGATAAATAAGTTTAGAAATCTTAATATTAATTTTAACATAATATTTTGTTCAAAAGTCTAGTTATAGAATCACCTCAATCATATAAATTACAAGCAGTGACCCTGATATAAACCCTTTTTTATTAAATGATTTTACACACAGGGAACACCCTTTTGTAATTATTATACAGCAGACCAAGCAAAGACATTACTCAAAGCCAACAAAACCCAAATATCTTTAACCCTTTGACTGTTTGGGCGTATTATCGTCCCTTTCGAGCCACTGTTTCAAGGGCGTATCTATACGCCTAAATTCTAGCGGCCTCAAATCAAGCAGGAAAAGTTGGTAGGCCTCATGTGAGAGAATGGGGCTGTGTGGTCAGTGTGCACAGTATAAAAAAAAACGGGCAAAGTGGTGTTTTGGGAATGCCATTTCAGTAGTCCTTGTTCAATTTTACAGTAAAATTATCTAACTCCTTGGAAGATCTGGGATTTTCTCTTCCTCAATGATAGCTCTAACACAGATGGAAGTGTCTCTGAAAATAAATTTCATGGTTTTGAGGAGTTTGTGACAGAAAGAAATGCCCAGGATACCATAAGGAAGGAAGGAAGGAAGAGAGAAAGTAAGGAAGGAAGGAAGAGATAAAGGAAGGAATGAAGGAAGAAAGGAAGCAGGAAGAAGAGATGAAGGAAGGAAGGAAGGAAATATGTACGAAAGGAAGGCATAAAGAAAGGAAGGAATGAAGGAAGAAAGGAAGCTAGGAAGGTAGGTAGAAGGAAAGGACGGAGGTTGTGGGGAAGAAGACATGGGTCCCCTTTTGTGTTGACAGGCTGACAGGCAATTAGGGTGGTGAGTAATGGTATAATATGTCATTTTGACAGCTGCCTTTCCCTGACTCAGCAAATTTAGATGTCCACACACACACACACACAAACACACACATAGCTTGGAGCTTTGAAGTGCTAATTTCAGTTGATGAAAAGTGTCCAGTCATTATATATGTGTATATATATCATAGAACAATATTAATAAACAATTTTTTTATTGTTGGTTGGTGTAAACAAGTTTTGTAAACAATATAATGATACTAATGTTTGTGCAATTATTGTGTTGCATACAATGAGTGATATATATATACATTGCACCTTACTTTGTCTCACAGGCCCCATAAGTTACGTAAAAATAAAATAATGAAAAATAAGAAACCCACGAAGGAAGTAAACCAAAGTTTACTGGGTGGGCGGCATTCACCGCTGCTGCCATACGCGTCATTTTTTTCCAACTTTACCGCTCTCTATATCTCGGTGAAGTAATGATCTTAACATTTTGATAAGAAAAATAATTTTTTTTTCAATATTTTGCGAGAACAGGATGGCATTCAGGATTGAGGGTTGCGACAGTCAAAGGGTTAATTACAATGTCAGATCTTTGAACAAACATTACGATGACTCATCTAGCATTACTCAATTCCCTAGCATCCAGTACAGTCATCTCTTGGTTTTTGATTGTCTCAGTTTTCACCGATTTTGGTTTTCACACTTTTTGTGGAAAAATTGTCTCAGTTTTTGCCGATTGTCTCAGTTTCGCCGATGGCACGGAACCTGTACACCAGTGCCGCACATACAAAGGCCGTAGGCCTGCCAACCACGCACCTCCCAGCAGTCTAGCATTGTTTATGCTTGAGTGAACATCACCCCAGGAGTTCATACAAAATTTATTAAAAACATTTTTTTTGGGCCCCTTTGATTAAAAAAAAAAAAATTTTTATTTCATTGAATTTGTACATATATTTTGAAGTTACAATCATAAACTGAAGTGCAAGGAGAGCCACTGAATCCCGGGATTAGGGGCAGCTTAACTAATGACTTATAGACTATGTAATATAATATTAGAGAAATTGTGTGGGCTACTAAATAAGCTACCATGGGGCCCAAAGAAAGCCCTAGTGCCAGTCCTTTTGGGAAAGAAAAGGGGAAAAGATGGAGTTTAAGAGTGAGAGGGATGCAGGGGGGTAGCATGTATGCAGGAGTGTAGAGGCAGGAGGAGCATGTTTCAGGGGGGGCAGGGCAGGGGTGAACATGGGCAGGGGGTGAGCATGAATGCAGAGGGTAGAATGCAGGGGGGACAATTTCAGGAGGCAGTTTCAGGGGGGGAGCATGAATGCATGGGTGGGGGATGTATGCAGGGGGGTAGCATTGCAGGGTGGGCATGGAGGGGGGAGCATGTATGCAGGGGGTGGGGAGGGAGGTAAGGGTTGCAGGGGGGTAGCATGGCAGGGGGGGGGATGTATGAAGGGAGGTGTGGTAGGGAGGAGATGTGAGGAGGGCAGGCAGGGAGGGGGGGCAGGTAGGAGGGGAGGGCAGGAGGGGGGGAAAAACAGGAGGGGGGGAGGTAGCAGGCATGCGGGGAAGTGCCCCCGGATAAGGATTTGGGAATTTAACTTTAGGGAAAAGGGGCCCTTTCCCAAAAAAATAGGGATTTTCCCCTCTCCCCCCCTCCCTCCTCTTCCATCCAGCAACATCAGTCTTAAATTAAAGGGCCAAAGGGAGTTCATTTATTTGTAGTAAATTATTTTTAAAGGCCCCCAAAAATTTTTTTTCCCAAAACTTCGGGGGTTTCCCAACTGTTTAAAATTAATTTTCCCAAATTATTTCTTATGGGGAAAATATTTTTGGGTTTTTTATCGATTTTGGTTTTATTGACCCAAACGGGAAACGGATTAAAACCGAAAACCCAAGGGGATGACTGATGTCAACCCATCAACCACCAAACCCAAAACCCTTACTCAGATGTCTATGCCTTTCCCTTTCACGCCTTAAAACCCCTGTGGGACAGCCCAAAAGCAAGGGGGGGGAAAAACACCCATACAAAAAGGGGGAACCCCCGAGTTTCAACGACGTTTTAAAAGGGATTTTGGGGGGGAAAAAGTTTTTAAACCCAAATTTGGGTCCCGAGTACAAGGGCCCATGTTTCGAATAAAGATTGACCTGTCTGCCTGCCCCATCCCCGGGGCCCCTTTCCCCGGCGGGGGGCCGGAGCGGTCTGGCATTGTTTTAATCCCGAGTGAACATTCCCTTGGTGTGCCCATCCAAACTTTTTTACAATTAATTCATTGTTTGGTCCCTTTTTCTTTTAAATAACTGTGAAATAAGCTACCATGGGCCCAAAGAAATTTCCCCAGGGGCACCCTGTGGTAAAGAAAGTGAGAAAACAGCATAGAAGGGGAAAAAGGGAAATTAAAAAAGGACGGGGGAAAAAGGGTGAATTTTGGAGTTGCCAGGATGGGGTCAACAGCAAATCAGCAATCGTTTTTATTGGGGGTAGAGGCAGGGTAGAGGCGGGGGAAGGCAGGGGTTTAAAGGCAGTGGTGGCAGGGAAAGGGGTGGGGGCAGTGGTAGAGGCAGGGAGAGGCAGGGTGGGGGGTTGAGGCAGGGGTTTGGGGCAGGGTTGAGGCAGGGTAGAGGCAGGGGTTTGGGCAGTGGTTCAGGCAGTCTTAATGAAAAGGAGGAGAGGTGAGTAAACAAAAATTTAAATGAATAAACGAGAGAAATGAGAGTGTAGAAGGTTCTGGAGTTTTATAAAAAAACCCAAAAGTTGTTGTTTTTCCCAAATTGGACACGAATGGATTATGTTCATTTGTCAACCACTGGAAAACATCTCATATTTTTTTAAATTTACATTTTATAAAAGAGTGTGTTTATTAAGAGATCTTTTAAACCCAGTTTATGTGGCACAATTGAAGAATTATCACTTTTTTATCTAACACTACGTAAAATTAATATACACAGTTTTATGGAGGGGAAAAATTTTTAGGGGCGGTCACGGCGGGGGTTTTTACCCCCTGGGGTCAATGGAGGAGTCCCATTTCAATCCCCGCCACCTTCAGACACCCGCACCCCCCCACCCCCACCCCAGCCTTCAGTTTGGTTTTATACGCGAGGAAATACCCCAAGCTCACTGTGTTTATTTACATACATTTCTTTCTTTCATTTTTTTGATAAATCGTAACAATCATGGCAACCCGTTAACATAAAAATGTTCCCAAAATGACAAGAAAAGGTTTTAGGGCAAGTCTAGGGAAATTTCCAAGAAAAAACGAGGGCCACTGAATGGCTTGACCCCGACTTACTGAATGACTTGACTGACTTATTTAATGGTTTTTACTGACCACCCAGTGACTTACTGGGAAAGGCTTGACTGACTTACTGGGAAAGACTTGACTGACTTACTGAGTGACTTACTGAATGGGTTGACTTTACTTACCGGTTTGACTGGGCCTTTTCCGAATGACTTTTGGGCTGGTTTTGAAGGCTTGGGCTGACTTACTGAAGGGTTGACTGACTTACTGAATGGCTTGGGAAAGACTTACTTTAATGGCTTGAAAAGACTTACTGAATGGCTTGACTGACTTACTGAATGACTTGAATGACTTACTGAATGGCTTGAATGACTTACTGAATGGCTTAATAATTTTCTGAGGACTTTTCTAAATGATTTGACTGGGTTAAAGAATAACTTTTACTGACTTACTGAATGACTTAAGAAAAGAATTTACTGAATGACTTTGGTTCTTTCTGAAAAAGGCCCTTTACTGACTTACTGAATGACTTAGTTAGACAGTAAAAACCCCGACTTCAGTTCCAGAACCTCTTTCCATCCACCCAGCCCAGTAGGGCCCAGCATAATCCCCCCCTCCCCTTCACAATCATCCACAAAAAAAGCACCCACAATTTAAGGTAAGAAAAAACTATTTCTGTTCATTTGTAGTCCTTTAAAACGAAAAAAAACAAATACATCACAAATGAACTTTAAAATTTCATATTCACTTTTATTTTTTTAAGATCTGTTGGTCTTAAAAAAAATTGTTTGGCTTTTTTTTGGGTCCTGGAAATAACCCTTTTTTTTCCCAAAAAGTTCTTTCAGTTCATTCCCAACACCATTTTTCCTAACACGGGTTTTTTAGGGAAAATTCCTTTTTCTTAAATGACGATTACTTTTTAATTTTAAAAAAAAATCATAAAAAGGATTTTTTCAAAAAGTCTATATTAATGTTTTTAAAACCAGAGTGAATATTATTTTGGGTTTTTACACCCCAATTAAGCCAGAGGATTATTATTGTAAACATATTATCCAATTTTTATGGCATCTTCAAGATTAAAAACATCCCTTTGTGATTTTAATGTGAATTGCACGCCCCGCACAGGAAAAGTTGTGGAGTTTAAAGAGTTTTCCCGTGGGCAAAGTGAAAATTAAGAGTGTAAAGCATTAAGCGCCAGAAAAAAGGGCCAAACGTAAAAAAACTCCTGGGGCATGCCCCCATGCCTATCTTCTGCAAGGTATTAAATGGTGTAACTACACCTGTTTATTTGGGAACATTTTGGTTTCTTAAGGAAAGAAATTTTTTATAGAAGTGGGTCTAATTTCAGTTTTCATTTAAAAACCCCCTTTCATACTAACACGTCTGAAGGAGGAAAAAAAATAGGAAGATGTTTTATAGCTGGAGCAAGAATGCCAGCTGTGCCACCATCCTCCCCGCCCCCCACATTTTGTAATGACATAATATTTTATTCATTCTAATGATATCAGGTTTTTTTTGTTATTAATTTTTGTTACTTATGTCAATTAGATGAATTTGGGGATAGATAAACAAGCCAAAAGAGTTGATAATAGACTAATGAAGTACGACTATTTTTTCATGCTTCCTATTGAAAGGGAAAGGATTTTGATTTTCAGTCAACCCCCCGGGTGCGTGTTTCCAGTTTTTGGGAGTTTTTCGGGAAAAATTTTTTCCCCTTTTCGTTTTGGACGGAACCCCGTCCACCAGTGCCCCTTTAAAACAAAGGTTGGGGACCGCCACCCACGCACCCCCCCACGCACATTGTCACAGTGTAGCATTTTTATGCTTTTTAGTAACATCATCCCAGGAGTTCATCAAAAATTTATAGTGGACCCCTTTTTCGTAAAATTTTTTCCAGAATGCTGTTTGAGTCCCTTCCAACGAATTTGTTCCCCTAAGGGAAAATGTCAAAAAGGTTGTTTCAGACCCCCAAAATACACTTCAAAAATTTAAAAAATACACTTAATAATTTTTAGTTTGGGGAAAAAAAGGGGCCATGTATTAAAAATCATTGTTTTGGCCCCCATTATTGTGTGACTACAAAAAAGTACCATGGGCCCAAGGAAAGTCCAGGGCCCGTTCTTTGAAAGGGATGATTTAAAAAAAAAGGGGAATTAAAAAATACTAGGAAATTTAACAAGAAGACCCAAAATAACGGATTTAAATTGGGAAAATTTTGAAGAAAGGACATGCGACTGTTTAACAGAGTTGAAAAATTGGGAAAAATCTTCCAAGTAGGGTGATAGAGGCTAGGACCTTGGGGGGTTTTTAGAGGATTAAAAAAATAAGAGTGGGGGGGCTTTGATTTGTCGGTAAGGGAATTGTTTGGGAGGGGGGTTTTTTATAAGGGCCGTTTTTTATGGGCCAGTAGGTTCATGTTTCCCTTCTTTTTTCATGTAAAGAAAGGAGGAACAATTGAACTGAAGAAAGAAAAAAAAAATATGATAGTTGTACGATTCCCAGTCCCAGGGATGACAAGAAGGCCCCAAACAACCATCTTCCATTTGGCAAAAGAACAAAGAAGTGAAGGGGGTAATTTTAAAACAAAAGAACAAAAAAAGGAAAATAGGAAAAGGTTTGTTGGGGAAAAAAAAAACTGCAGCGGGACATTTTGGGTTATTAAGAAAAAGAAGGTTGATCCGTCAAAAAAAAGCCAACATGATGATGTTGATAATTCCAGAAAAGGCTTTCGAAAACTCAAAGAATGGAAAAGTGTTAAAATTTGGGGGGGGCCATTCAGATAAAAAAAAAATTTTGAGACTCCGGGGAAAAGCCATAAAAGACAGGCAACTCATGTTGGGGTAATGAAAGGGGGATTGGAGTTTTTATGGAATTAAACCCCAGGTTTTAAGAAAAAGGTTGCCAGAGTAAATTGGGTGAGGAATTTCAACCAAAGGCAGGGGGTCCGGGGAATTTTTCCTGGGGGTTTAATGTGGGGGTCAGGGAAGAAAACTATTAAATAAATTTGGGGCCGGCCCTCCAATGGAAATGCCCGTCATCCTAAAGACTAAAAGCCAAAAGCCCGGGTTTTCAAATTTGAACAGTGTTTTTCCCCCTAACACCCCCCCCCAAGCCCATGGACCAGCAGGCATTGCCTTAAAACGCACCAAAGCAATGTTTCAGCAGGGCTGATGTGCCCAATGACCTCATTGACCCTAAAAGAGTTCGGGAAGGATCACTAATATTCTTTCAATTTATAGATAAAGTTGGCAGGGAGAATTTCCAGGACGATGAACTCGTTTGAGAAAGTTGTGAGATTCTGTCCAAGAGAGGATTTAAGGGTTTGGGGCGACCCTGGGGAGCCTAGGGAAGTTGAAAAAGAAGGGCATTAATTTGGGGAGGGGTTGATGGACCGGGATGGGAAGAGGGAGGCCCACAATGAAGATCAACCACTGGAGCCAAGAGTTTGAGCTCATCCCATCAAAGCAGACTGAAATTGCCAATGAAGGAGGAAGAAAATGGGGCCCTTCTTCAGAGATTAAGGAGTTTTGTGCAATGTATAGGGGCATTCATTTGTGGAGGCATCCCCCTACAAAGATGTGAACCGCCATCAACATGTTCAATGACAACCCTTTTCCCCATTTTGGGGACTTTTTAAAGAGATGCCAGAAAGGTTCCCTGGAAAAATTTTTGTAAAAGGGTGCAGGGTCCCGTGGTCCAGGGGGTTAAAAAACAAAGAAGGGGAAAAGACCCAGATGAGGACTTTGGGACCGGGTCCTAGGGGGGGGATCTTCCTTCCAAAAAATTTGGCCTTCCTCTCCCCCCCTTCCCCCTTTTCCATTAATAATAAAAAAAAAAAATATTTTTATTTGGGCATGATAAAAGAAAAATTTGGTTATTGAGATTAATGAGGTGACATGCCAAAGCCCTAGTATGGGGGCATTTTGGGGAGACTTAAAATTAACTTAAAAATAATCTAGCAACATAGCTTCAAAAAAGGGTACATTTAGTTAATATTTTCAGTAAACATCTTTTTGGCCCCCAAAATTTTTTTTTTAAACTTCTGGGGGTTTTTGGGAAAGGATTAATTGAATTTCCATTATTTCTAGGGGAAAATGGTTTCAGCCGGGGGTTTCAATTTTTGTCAACGCCAGAACGGATAAAGCATAAAAAAGAGGGTTGACTGTAATTATTTTTTCGGGAAATATTGTTGAGTTTCGAAATTTCACTTTAAACAGTTCCCGAACGGGTTAAATTCAACTGTTTCCCCTGCACACCAGATCAACTTGAATGTATCAAAACTCTACAAGGGGTGACCATAGAGAATAATTATATAAAATTTTAAAACCTTTTGGGGTTAGGGTCATCAAGACGTTTTTCGCGCTGTGGTTATTGACGACTAACGATAAACTGGTTCAAATTAAGCTGAAATGGCTTTGGCCTAGTTGGGGTAAGGGGTTCTGGTATGGCGAGGAAAAAAAACGGGGGCCCAGTGGGCATTGTGGTCCCCGTTAGTACACTCTGATCACCATGCCCGGGGAAGAAACTCCCCCACCTCGCAATTGGGAAAACTTTTTTTCCCCCCGTGACAGTTTTTAAACCATGGAGTGTCAGTTTGGGTGGTTTCGTTTAAAAGGTGACCAAACAATGACCATAATACCAGAATATTGAGGAAAACCC
>WNWK01043248.1:0-15591 GCA_009830355.1 Cherax destructor
TTTGCTAGGGAGAAAGTTTGTTGCTCGCACAGATCATAAACCATTGCTAGGGTTGTTTGGAAAAGGGAAACATATTCCAGTAAATGCAAATGCCAGAATTCAGCGTTGGGCTCTGTTATTAGCTCAGTATGGTTATGAATTGTCATGCAAGGCTGGCAAGGAAAACGTTATTGCAGATGCATTTAGTAGATTACCTATTGAAGATCACACCTTAGAGTCAGGTACACCTTCGGAATATGTGAGATTAGTAGAGTCCCTCGATTTCAAACACTTATCATTTGACAAAATCAAAGAGGAAACTGGGATAGAGGCTGTATTATCCCAAGTAGTAAATAATGTTAAACATGGATGGTGTAAAAACAGTGTATTTTTATCTGATTATAATTCAGTCAAATCAGATCTGACTGTTCATGATAATGTATTATTGTATAGGAATAGAGTGGTAGTGCCTGTAAAATTGAGATGTAAGGTATTGGAGCATCTGCATATAGGTCATAATGGTATCAATGCCATGAAAGCAGAAGCTAGGCAGTGGGTCTGGTGGCCAAAGATGGACCATGATATTGCAGAAGTGACAAAGAGTTGTCCCATTTGTTTTCAAAATTTTAAGCCAATTTCATCTCCTGTCCTATCTTGGCCCAGCACTGGGACACCATGGTCTAGAGTTCATATAGACTATGCAGGTCCAGTTGAGGGCAAATATTTTTTGGTAATTGTGGATTCATTTTCAAAATTCTTAGATATGCAAGTAACTAGTTCCATGACATCCACGGTTACTACTGAGTTACTGAGGAAATCCTTTTGTAATTTTGGGTTACCAGACATAGTTGTGTCAGATAATGCGGCTTACTTTGTATCACAAGAGCTGGAAGCCTTCTTTAGTAAGAATAGTATTGAACATGTTACTCCAGCCCCATACCATCCATCATCAAATGGTCTGGTGGAGAGGGCGGTAAGGACATTGAAGGAAGGTTTACACAAGTTTACAAAAGGTTCTCTCAATACCAAATTATGTAGGTTCTTATATAACCATAGGAAAACTGTTCATTCCTCCACTAATAAGACACCAGCAGAAATTATGTTTCATAGGAATTTCAAAGTCCCTGTATCGGCTGTCAAATGTCATGTTAAAGAGGACAATTCATTGCCTAACATGCCTGCTGATGACCTTCAAGGAGTGGTGAAGCAATTTAAAGTTGATGATGCTGTGTATGCAAGGAACTTTGGGAAAGGTGACCCTTGGTTAGAAGGAAAAATTGTGAGGTATTAGGAGTTAGGAATTACAAAGTGTTAATTAGAGGGTTTGGTAACATGATATGGAAAAGGCATATAGATCAGCTCATGCCAAGGTTTAGGAGTGGAGAGCAACCACTGATTCCAACAGTACCAGAAGCAGTAAGGAGTGGTTTAGAGGAACTACACACAACAGATAATAATGGTAATAAACTTAAAGCGCAGGTTAGCATGCAGGAAGAACCTCCTGGGAGGTTTGATAAGGGAACCAGACGGGTGAGAGAAGAGGAGGCACCTCAGGACAGTGTAAACCCTCCAATTCTCCGGCATTCCAGCAGAGTTGTCAAACCTCCAGATAGGTTGGATTTATAAGTTGGATGATATAATGTAATTTAGAAAAGGAGGAATGTAAGGGGTTGGGAGCAGTAGGAGGATTGAATATTATGTTTGTTTGGTTCAGTCATTTATAATTGTTTTGTTATTGTCGTTGTTGTTATGAAGTGGCCATAGAGAGTACATTGTTATTGTTACTCTATCTTTGATTAACCTACAACCACTACACAGGAATATAAAACAAAGTGAGTTTTATTATATTATGAAACAAAATTTGGAATATCTCAAATATTGCTTATTTTGTGGGGGGGGGGGGGGTAAAAAGGCAGATATTTTAGTGAATGTCAAAAGCGAACCAAATGTATTTTTTTTCAGCATGAAGACAAGCTATCACACATTCATACATTGCATAATACATTGGAGTTAGATGTATTGTACGGGTACGGAAGTACCCGCTGCCATATGTCAAAATCAGTAATTATTTTTTTTCTCAGTTGTTTGTTGGCCGATCTTATTGAAACTCTGTCATTGCATGTTACATACATGCTTCTAAACATGTGCCAAAGATAAAAAGAATCGGAGGAAAAATAATGGAGATAAAGAAACTTTTGCCCCTCCCCCCTTAATAGTCCTGGTGACAAGAGATTGCTTGCGCGGAAGGCTCTGTTGACAGTTGGCTAATGTGGCCATGTTGCCTGCGGGACTCGTGACGAAGTATGACAGTTGTGACAGGTTTTTGACACTCCACAAGAAACGTGAGTCAGTAGTCCAGCACATGGTCCATCAACCATCCTGCCAGCCCTGGCTGGTAAACAGGTGCTGACTGCACTGCCTTAGTGATGTTCCAATCTAACACTAACACGTGTGTCCCCAGTGTGCTCCCTTTGAATATTGTGATTCAAACGGGTTTAAACTACAGAAACCCAGTGTGGAGGTGTAATGGGTATCCCGGGGGTCGTGGTTTGTTGTGATGACATCACAAGCTGGTGTCGGGTGCACAGTGTCTGGTTATGATGGTAAGTGGCACCACCATCTGGCTTGCCTGAGAGGCTTTGTCCTCTTGGTTCTAATTGCCTCTGGTCACAGACTGGGCCGCGGGGGCATTGACCCCCGAAACTCTCTTCAGGTAAACTCCAGGTATTGTAATTGTACCCAAAGGTCATGGTGCCAAATTCAGTCGACTGTATGTAACTTTTACTGGCAACGTAATGTAAGATATGTCATTCCTACTGCACAAAGTGCTCTGTTAGCGTCTGTATGTATGATTAATGGTAAATAGCGAAGGACCAATTGCCTCTTTGTGATGTTACAATATTCACTGATGCTAACTAGGTTCCAAGCAGTTCTGTGGGACCATAGCTACGTTACCACTGGTTCTGAAGGTCATGGCAAAGGCTATGCAACATCCAGTTCAAAGGACCAAAGTTGTGAAGAATAGAGGGTGTATGTGTGAATTTTACGACTGGGAGGTCAGAGGTCCCCTTTCAGTCACGAAATTCGCCTAGAACCTACCGCTCCATTCTGGGTCACACAAGTGGCAGTGTGCAAAATCTGACAGTTGCAACGGTAAATCTCTGGTGGAAATGGTGGCCAAACCCTTTACACGTGGTCACAGAGTACAGATGAATATTCAAAGTCTCGACTTACATGTGAGGGAGTGAAGGCCGGGGATACACCTGAGAAATACCTGTATAAGTCACGCAACTGCCTGGTCCAGCTAACGAGGGTTGATTGTGGTGATATTCTAGTCGCGTGTGGTAATGACTAATTCAGTGTTGGGGCCACGAGATAAGTAGTTTGAGCTCTCACTACTGAAGTGTGACTGTGTTTCTAGGCCGCTTGGGCCTAGCGATGCAGCTTTGCCGGGAAAGCACAGTGCCTACCAGGCATTTATTATATAGGACACTCGTGTAGGACTAACCTAAATTCTGTCTAACTCTTAGTGTTAAGTAAGTATAAATGGTAGTGTATAAATTAGTCTAGGGAATTATTAAGCTAAGTCTCATATATTAAGTATATACACGGAGCTGGCACCTCATAGGCGCCGTTTCCAGTTCCCTACATTCCCCCAACTGGGATTTGGGTTTAACGGTTTCTGAGGAATCGCCGAAATTCCTCACAACTTACATCGTTATCTTGATTAATGTCAGAAAAGTGCTGGTTTCTAGTGATTGATTGAACAGTAATGTAATAGTGGATGAACAGACATGAGCTGCTTTCTTGAACAACAGTGGTGGAACTTGAGGTAAATTTCCTGCCTCTCTTTTTAGTGAATTAATAATCAGGGTTACCTCAGAGGGTTCAGATGGATCAAGATAGAGGGATGTTGGAAAGTTTCAGTCTAGGAAATCACTCACTCAGTATTAGTGCTTGGAATGTTGTTAGCTAGATTTGATCCTATGGTAGAGAATAAACCATTTAACTTATTAACTGTTTCTAATGGCTGGAGAGGTGGCTCACTGGGTTTAGTCAGGATCATATCTCTGGTTTTGGTCAGCTTCTGAAAACCCAGGAAATTTGAAAAGGTGTTTTTCAAATATTTTTCGTATCCCCTCTTTTATCATTGAATCTACTAGAAAAACACAGTTGTTTAGACTAACTGGCGTATACATTTTGCATGTGCTTTAATTATAAAGGCACGTCTATATTATTTTTCATAATTATGTTTCTAATCTATAGATCTGAGGATGCTATTTGTGTGCCATGGGTTAGCTACTCTCTTTGAAGTGATATGCTTAGATTTTTTAGGACAATGTTGTAAATGCATTGTAGTTTTTGCAGAATTTATTTTTACCCATTCGTCAATTCCTTTGTCACTGGAAAATTTTGTGGGCTAGTCAATGGAACTTAGTGCTACAATAAAGTTATTCATTGATGTCTATTATGTTTATTATGATGAATGTGGGGTAGTGATCTGTAGTATTATCTGTGAATATCCCAGCTTTGAGAGGACTTAACATATTTGTCCATATACAGTCAGTCGTGGTTGCACTCGTCTCAGGTAACCTGGATGGTTTCGTTATAGCTGGAATAAGCAAAGAATTGTTCATATTATTAATGAAGTGAATTAGTGGTTGGTCCTCAGTTAGGCCAAGGTTAATGATAAAGCCACCATCAAGTAGTAGGTAATGTTTGTTTAGTTGTTTGCTATTAGTTTATTTAGGTTGTCACTAAACTTTGGGATATTAGTGTGAGGCATCCTGTAGATTGCACCAACAGTAATGGGAGTCTTTAGGTTTTTTGCTGAGAGTTAGCAAATATATATTCACCATATTCATATGTGAAGTATGTAGACTTACAACATAATAGATCATTAGAAAAGTAGATAGCAGTCCCACCCACCATTTGTGAATAGCTGTGTAACCTGATGTCTGTTGTGTCTTGCTTAAGCCAGGTTTCAGATGTTGTGTTTTGCTTAAGCCATGTTTCAGATGTTGTGTCTTGCTTAAGCCAGGTTTCAGATGTTGTGTCTTGCTTAAGCCAGGTTTCAGATGTTGGAATGTAAAGAATCTTGGGGTGCCAGGATGTTATCTTAGTATTTACTCAGGGATCTGTTGTAGATGAAAACTGATATGTTCCTTTAACTGCTGACGACAGTTTTCTGACAAAATATTCAGCCGTATAGTTCACAAGTTTTTGTTATCAGTATTTTAGTTTAATATCTGCAAAAGATTTAAACAATTCACATTGCTTTGTAGTTATTATTTACATAGTACACAGAATGGCTATTAAGGAAAATGGGCAGTGGATACACTCTCCGAAAACAATGTATTGATTAATGTCTCATCACATAATCACCGGTCTACGTGTAATTTTGGTCTCTCTTCCAAACAAGCTTATAGCAGCCATAGGGCATAGAAAATCCTAAAGGATTCGAGAATCAACGGTAAGACACAAGAGACCCTCATAAAAACTATTAACTGCTTTTAATAACCTACAACCTATTCAATACACTTGCAATACCTGAAACATTGCTCCCCTACCCACTATATAATGTGCTTTTTCCTAATCCATAAATAAAACGAAAACCATTTTACCCTTATTTAAATATTGTTAACTTATATGCATCACTGTAAACACTGTACCATACAACTTACCAGATATATTTAACAGGCTTATTTCCCTATAATTTTTGTCTTCTTTGCCTTTTTACAGAAGAGCTATGCATGCTCTCTGCCAGGCCCAAGGTACCTTCCCCTCCTTCATACATTTATTAAATAATAGCACCAGCTATTCAAGCAAAATATCCCCACCTGCTTTTAACATTTCTATCTTTTTCCCATCAATTTCTGCGGCTTTACCCCCTTTCGTTCTATCTGCTGGCCTAAAAGGCCCTTCCTCACTCCTACAAGATGTTATATTTCCTTCTCCAATGCACGAAATCACAGCTTCTCTGTCTTCATAAACATTTAACAGTTCCTCAAAATATACCTGCCATTTTTTGTGATACCTCCAACTCTCCATCTAATAACTCTTGTCTCCTCTTTCTTACTGTCATGTCTATTTGTTCCTTAGATTTTCTCAATTATTAGTGTCACTCCACAAATTTCTTGACATTTCACCCACTCTTTCATATGCTTTCCTTTAACATTCTTTCCCCATTTTCTTAACTCTCTCTCTTTTTTTCTCCATAATACTTCCCTCTTCCCTCCCTCTTCTTTTATATATTTATATATATATATATATATATATATATATATATATATATATATATATATATATATATATATATATGGAAAGAAAAAGAGAGATTAAGAAAGTGGGAAGCAATGTAAAGAGAGCAAATGGAGGGTGGGTGAGATGTTATCAACAATTTTTTTAAAATAAGAAAAAGTTTTGAGTGAGATTAATAAGTTAGAAAGCCTTGGGAAAGAATGGATTTGTCAGTTAAAAATAGGAGAGGGGTTATTAAATGGAGAGTTAGAGGTATCGGGAAGATGGAGGAATATTTTGAGGAATTGTTAAATGTTTATGAAGATAGGGAAGCTGTGATTTCTGTATATGGCAGGAGGAATCACATCTTATAGGAGTGAGGAAGAACCAGTTGTGAGTGTGGGGTAGTTCGTGAGGCAGTGAGTAGAATGAAAGGGGGTAAGGCAGCTGGGATTGATGGGATAAAGATAGAAATGTTAAAGACATGTAGGGATGTAGTTTTAGAGTGGTTAGTGATTTTATTTAATAAATGTATGGAAGAGGGTAAGGTACCTAGGGATTGACAGAGAGCATGCATAGTTTCTTTGTATAAAGGCAAAGGGGACAAAAGAGAGTGTAAAAATTATAGGGGAATAAGTCTGTTGAGTATACCTGGTAAAGTGTATGGTAGAGTTATTAATGAAAGAATTAGGAGTAAGACGGAGAGCAGGATAGAAGATGAACAAGGAGGCTTTAGGAAGGGTTGGGGGTGTTTAGACCAAGTGTTTACAGTGAAACATATAGGTGAACAATATTTAGATAAGGGTAAAGAGGTGTTTGTGGCATTTGGATTTGGAAATGGCATATGATAGGGTGGATAGTGGGGCAATGTCGCAGATGTTGTAATTATATGGAATAGGTAGGTTATTGAAAGCGGTGAAAAGTTTTTACGAGTATAGTGAGGCTCAGGTTAGAGTATGTAGGCGAGAGGTAGATTATTTCCCAGTAAAAGTAGGCCTTAGACAGGGATGTGTGATGTCACCGTAGTTGTTCAATATATTTATAGATGGAGTTGTAAAAGAAGTGAATGCTCAGGTGTTGGCAAGATGTGTGGGGTTAAAAGATAAAGAATTTAACACAAATTGGGAGTTGTCACAGTTGCTTTTTGCTGATGACACTGTGCTTTTGGGGGATTCTGAAGAGAAGTTGCAGAGGTTGGTGGAAAGAGTAAGGTGATGAGGATAACAAAAAAAAATAGAAAACGTAGGATTGGATATCAGATTGGAGGGAGAGAGTATGGAGGAGGTGAATGTATTCAGATATTTGGGAGTAGATGTGTCATCAGATGGGTATATGAAGGATGAGGTGAATCATAGAATTAACGAGGGGAAAAAGGTGAGTGGTGCACTGAGGAGCTTTTGGAGGCAGAGAACTTTATTCATGAAAGCAAAGAGGGGAATGTATGATAGTATAGTTATATCAACACTCTTGTATGGGTGTGAGACATGGGTTGTGAATGTTGTAACAAGGAGAAGGCTGGAGGCAGTGAAGATGTCATGTCTGAGGGCAATGTGTGGTGTGAATATATTGCAGAGAATCCGTAGTCTGGAGATTAGGAGGAGGTGTGGGATTACCAAAACTATTATCGAGAGAGCTGAGGAGGGGTTATTGAGATGGTTTGGACATATAGAAAGGATGGAACAAAATAGAATGACTTCGAGAGTGAACAAATCTGAAGTGGAGGGAACATGGGGTAGGGGCTCAGCCTAGAAAAGGTTGGAGGGAGGGGATAAAGGAGGTTTTGTGTGCGAGGGGCTTGGACTTCCAGCAAGCGTGCGTGAGCGTGTTAGATAGGAGCGAATGGAGACAAATGTTTTTTAGGACTTGACGTGCTGTTGGAATATAAGCAAGGTAACATTTATGAAGGGTTTCAGGGAAACTGGCAGGCCTGACTTGATTCCTGGAGATGGGAAGTTCAGTGCCGGCACTCTGAAGGAGGGGTGTTGATGTTGCAGTTTTGTAGCTGTAGTGAAAGCACGCCTCTGGCAAGACAGTGATAGAGTGAATGATGATGAAAGTTTTTCTTTGTCTGGTCACCCTGCCTTGGTGGGAAACGGCCTATGTGATAATAAAATAAAATAATATATATATATATATATATATATATATATATATATATATATATATATATATATATATATATATATATATAAACACTGATCTCTGGCCGACGGAGACTGAAACTACGAACTCATGACAAGTCGCGTGCTTACCGACCGTACCCCACTCGTCAATACCTTGGCATCAGCTTTCGCTAGACGTTATTCCAAGGCAGCCACTTAGCAGGAAGGCTTACAGTTCATCTCATCCCTGCATGCATCGACACAACTAGAGATTTTAAATGCTAAATTCGCAGAGCAGGCGAAATATTCACAAACACTGATCTCTGGCCGACGGAGACTCGACCTACGACCTCTAGTTGTGTCGATGCATGCAGGGGATGAGATGAAGCGTAAGCCTTCCTGCCTGAAAGCTGGCTGCCTGGAATAACGTCTGCGAAGCTGGATGCCAAGGATTGGGCCAGTGTGGACGGTCGTAAAGACTGCGACTTGTCATGAGTTCGAGGTTCGATCTCTCGGCCAAGATCAGTGTTTGTAATATTTCGCCTGCTCTTGCGAATTCTAGCATATATATATATATATATATATATATATATATATATATATATATATATATATATATATATATATATATATATTCAATACAAACTGTGACTAGCCGAGATTCGACCCATGTCGACCCATGTCGTTTTTTCAGAAAGTCGGTCGTCTCCCACCGAGGCAGGCTGACCCAAAAAGAAACAAAATCCCCTCAAAAAAATGCTTTCATCATCATTCAACACTTTCACCACACTCATACATAATCATTGTCTTTGCAGAGGCGCTCAGATACGACAACTGAGAATAAGTCCCTCGCAGCTGTCACTATCCCAGACCCCTCGTTTAAAGTGCAGGCATTGTACTTCCCATTTCCAGGACTCAAGTCCAACTTAATCAATTAACTGGTTTCCCTGAATCCCTTCACAAAATGTTAACCTGCTCACACTCCAACAGCTCGTCAGGTCCCAAAAACCATTCGTCTCCATTCACTCCTATCTAACACGCTCACACATGCTTGCTGGAAGTCCAAGCCTCTCGCCCACAAAACCTCCTTTACCCCCTCCCTCCAACCTTTTCGAGGACGACACCTACCCCGCCTTCCTTCTCCTACAGATTTATACGCTCTCCAAGTCATTCTACTTTGATCCATTCTCTCTAAATGACCAAACCAGCTCAACAACCCCTCTTCAGCCCTCTGACAAATACTTTTAGTAACTCCACACCTCCTCCGAATTTTCTGCATAATATTTACACCACACATTGCCCTTAGACAGGACATCTCCACTGCCTCCAGCCGCCTTCTTGCTGCAGCATTTGCAACCCATGCTTCACACCCATATAAGAGTGTTGGTACCACTGTACTTTCGTACATTCCCTTCTTTGCCTCCATGGATAACGTTTTTTATCTCCACTGATACCTCAACGCACCACTCACCTTTTTTCCTTCATCAATTCTATGGTTAACCTCATCCTTTATAAACCCATCCGCTGACAAGTCAACTCCCAAATATCAGAAAACATTCACTTCTTCCATAATCCCTCTCTCCAATGTGATATCCAATTTTTCTTTATTTAAATCGTTTGATACCCTCATCACCTTACTCTTATCTATGTTCACTTTCAACTTTCTACCTTTACACACCCTCTCAAACTAGTCCACCAACCTATAAATATATTAAACAACCATGGTGACATTACATAGCCCTGTCTAAGATCTACTTTTACCGGGAAGTAATCTCCCTCTCTCCTACACACCCTAACCTGAGCCTCACTATCCTCATAAAAACTCTTTACAGCATTCAGTAACTTACTACCTATTCCATTCACTTGCAACATTTGCCACACACACACACACTCATATATATATATATATATATATATATATATATATATATATATATATATATATATATATATGTCGTGCCGATTAGGTAAAACTTGCGATTTTGGCTTAAATAGCAACGCTCACCTTGCCATATAAGACAAGTGAAAATTTGTGTATGCAATAATTTCGCCAAAATCATTCTGAACCTAACGAAAAAAATATATTTCATTGTGTTTGTTTATTATTAAATTAATGTTAACGTATCTAAAATATATTTAGTTGGGTTAGGCTAAAATAAATTGCGCTTGTTGTAATAAGGTTAGGTAGGTTTTCAAAGTTTCTCTTGGTACAAAATTATAAATTCTTACATTAACATAAATGAAAAAATATATCTTTAAACGTATAAGAGAAAATTTTAAAAAGGACTTAACTTTAGATGAGTTCTTGCTAATTGACCAGTTTTACCTAATCGGCACGACATATATATATATATATATATTTATTATTATTATATTAACACATCGGCCGATTCCCACCAAGGCAGGGTGGCCCGAAAAGAAAAACTTTCATCATCATTCACTCCATCACTGTCTTGCCAGAAGGGTGCTTTACACTACAGTTATAAAACTGCAACATTAACACCCTCCTTCAGAGTGCCGGCACTGTACTTCCCATCTCCAGAACTCAAGTCCGGCCTGCCGGTTTCCTGAATCCCTTCATAAATGTTACTTTGCTCACACTCCAACAGCACGTCAAGTATTAAAACCATATGCCTCCATTCACTCCTATCAAATACGCTCACACATGCTTGCTGGAAGTCCAAGCCCTCGCACACAAAACTTCCTTTACCCCCCCTCCAACCTTTCCTAGGCCGACCCCTACCCCGCCTTCCCTCCACTTCAGATTTATACACTCTCGAAGTCACTCTGTCTCGTTCCATTCTCTCTACATGTCCAAACCACCTCAACAACCCCTCCTCAGCTCTCTGGACAATCGTTTTGGTAATCCGCACCTCCTCCTAATTTCCAAACTCCGAATTCTCTGCATTATATTCACACCACACATTGACCTCAGACATGACATCTCCACTGCCTCCAGCCTTCTCCTCGTTGCAACATTCATCACCCATGCTTCACACCTATATAAGAGCGTTGGTATAACTATACTCTCATACATTCACCTCTTTACTTCCATGGACAAGGTTCTTTGTCTCCACAGACTCGAAGTGCTCCACTCACCCTTTTCCCCTCATCAATTCTATGATTCACCTCATCCTTCATAGACCCATCCGCCGACATGTCCACTCCCAAATATCTGAATACATTCACCTCCTCCATACTCTCTCCCTCCAATCTGATATCCAATCTTTCGTCACCTATTCTTTTTGTTATCCTCATCACCTTACTCTTTCTTATATTCACTTTCAATTTTCTTCTTTTACACACCCTACTAAATTCATCCACCAACCTCTGCAGCTTCTCTTCAGAATCTCCGAAAAGCACAGTGTCATCAGCAAAAGCAACTGTGACAACTCCCACTTTGTATTTGCTTCTTTATCTTTAGCCCAACACCTCTTGCCAAGACCCTCGCATTCACTTCTCTTACAACCCCATCTATAAATATATTGAACAACCACGGTGACATCACACATCCTTGTCTAAGGCCCACTTTTACTGGGAAATAGTCCCTTCCCTCCTACACACTCTAACCTGAGCCTCACTATCCTCATAAAAACTCTTCACTGCTTTCAGTAACCTTCCTCCTATTCCATACACCTGCAACATCTGCCACATTGCCCCCTATCTACCCTATCATACGCCTTTTCCAAATCCATAAATGCCACAAAACATCTTTACCCTTATCCAAATACTGTTCACCTATATGTTTCACTGTAAACACTTGGTCTACACACCCCTACCTTTCCTAAAGCCCCTTGTTCATCTGCTATCCTGCTTTCTGTTTTACTCTTAATTCTTTCAATAATAACTCTACCATACACTTTACCAGGTACACTCAACAGACTTATTCCCTATAATTTTTGCACTCTCTTTTGTCCCTTTGCCTTTATACAAAGGAACAATACACGCTCTCTGCCAATCCTAGGTACCTTACCCTCTTCCATACATTTATTAAATAATAGCACCAACCACTCCAAAATTATATCCCCACCTGCTTTTAACATTTCTATCTTTATCCCATCAATCCCAGCTGCCTTACCCCTTTCATTCTACCCACTGCCTCACGAACTTCCCTACACCTACAACTGGCTCTTCCACACTCCTACAAGATGTTATTCCTCCTGCCCTACACACGAAATCACAGTTTCCCTGTCTTCATCAACATTTAACAAATCCTCAAAATATTCTCTCCATCTTCCCGATACCTCTAACTCTCCATTTAATAACTCTCCTCTCCTATTTTTAACTGTCAAATCCATTTGTTCTCTAGGCTTCCTCAACTTATTAATCTCATTCTAAAACTTTTTCTTATTTTCAACAAAATTTGCTGATAACATCTCACCCACTCTCTCATCTGCTCTCTTTATACATTGCTTCACCACTCTTTTAACCTCTCTTTTTCTCCCCATATACTCTTCCCTCCTTGCATCACTTCTACTTTGTAAAAACCTCTCATATGCTAACTTTTTCTCCTTACTACTCTTTTACATCATCATTCCACCAATCGCTCCTCTTCCCTCCGCACCCACTCGCCTGTAACCACAAACTTCTGCTGAACACTCTAACACTACATTTTTAAATCTACCCCATACATTTTCGACCCCATTGCCTACACTCTCACTAGCCCATCTATCCTCCAATAGTTGTTTATATCTTACCCTAACTGCCTCCTCTTTTAGTTTATAAACCTTCACCTCTCTTTTACTTACTTGTATCCCATCTACCTTTTACTCCCACTGTAGCTATAACTAAAAAGTGATCTGATATATCTGTAGCCCCTCTATAAACATGTACATCCTGAAGTCTACTCAACAGTCTTTTATCTACCAATACATAGTCCAACAAACTACTGTCATTACGCCCTACATCATATCTTGTATACTTATTTATCCTCTTTTTCTTAAAATATGTATTACCTATAACTAAACCCTTTCTATACAAAGATCAATCAAAGGGCTCCCATTATCATTTACACCTGGCACCCCAAACTTACCTACTACACCCTCTCTGCATGTTTCTCCCACTTTAGCATTTAGGTCCCCTACCACAATTACTCTCTCATTTGGTTCAAAAGTTCCTATACATTCACTTAACATCTCCCAAAATCTCTCTCTCCTCTACACTCCTCTCTTCTCAAGGTGCATACACGCTTATTATGACCCACTTTTCGCATCCGACCCTTATTTTAATCCACATAATCCTTGAATTTACACATTTATATTCCCTCTTTTCCTTCCATAACTGATCCTTCAACATTATTGCTACCCTTCCTTAGCTCTAACTCTCTCAGATACTCCTGACTTAATCCCATTTATTTCTCCCCACTGAAACTCGCCTACCCCTTCAGCTTTGTTTCGCTTAGGGCCAGGACATCCAACTTCTTTTCATTCATAACATCGGCAATCATCTCTTTCTTATCATCCGCACTACATCCACGCACATTCAGACAACCCAATTTTATAAAGTTTTTCTTCTTCTCGTTTTTAGTAGATTTGTACAGGAGAAGGGGTTACTAGCCCATTGCTCCCGGCATCTTAGTCGCCTCATACGACACGCATGGCTTACGGAGGAAAGATTATTTTCCACTTCCCCATGGACAATAGAGAAAATATATATATGTATATATATGCATGTGTATACCAGTGTAGTGTGACCTAAAGTGTAAGTAAGTAGCTAGATATACCTGTTATCCAGCGTGTTTATGAGACAGAAAAAAGACACCAGCAATCCTACCATCATGTAAAACAGTTTCAGGTTTCTGTTTCACAGATATATATATATATATATATATATATATATATGTCGTGCCGATTAGGTAAAACTGGTCAATTAGCAAGAACTCATCTAAAATTAAGTCCTTTCTAAAATTTTCTCTTATACATTTAAAGATATATTTTTTTCATTTATGTTAATGTAAGAATTTATAATTTTGTACCAAGAGAAACTTTGAAAACCTACCTAACCTTATTACAACAAGCGCAATTTAATTTAGCTAACCCAACTAAATATATTTTAGAATACGTTAACAATAATTTAATAATAAACAAACACAATGAAATATATTTTTTCGTTATATTCTGAATGATTTTGGCGAAATTATTGCATACAAATTTTCACTTGTCTTATATGGCAAGGTGAGCGTTGCTATTTAAGCCAAAACCCAAGTTTTACCTAATCGGCACGAAAATTATATATATATATATATATATATATATATATATATATATATATATATATATAATATATATATATAATATGGAGAACTTTCCCTTCTAGGGATCCCAGGGCAGCTAGTTTTCTGTTCCAGCGACTCAGCACTGCTGTTCAGAGGGAAATGCATGCTGTATTTTTGGGCACGCGCCCAGCTCTGGGGAGCTGGATAAATTTTCGCATTATAATCAGTGACAAACATGTAACAGTATGTACTAGACATGTATCTCTCACACCCCCGTGTACTGTATGTGCCATCTTTATATCAACAATGTGTCTCTTAAATCTTTTGTACCATATTATGTAATAAAAATATACCTATTGGGTTAAAAAAAGGGTTTGGGAAAGAGTGGATATTTAAATGGCTCAAAAAGGGAAAACCAAATATTCTTCCTTTAACTTTTCCACTTCTCCAGGCTAGGTCCCACAATTTGCACCAAGGGGGAGCCCATCCATATATATATATATATATATATATATATATATATATATATATATATATATATTTTATATATATATATAAAATAATATAGGATGGGGTCCACCTCGTGTAAAATGGACCATTGCCTCCGGAAGTGGATAAAGGTTTTAAGGAGAATATTTAGATTTCTTTCTGAACTATTTGAATATTCCACTTCTCTACCACCCCCTCTTTATATATAAACTTTATTTCAAGACAAAATGCATTAACAAAAACATTGACAAGAATACAATAGGGGGTAAAAAAACATAGATAACAACTCAGAGCTACATGTCAAATACTTCGTCCAGCTCCCCGGCAGTGGGCCGCGTTCCATGAACGCTGCAGGAATTTTCCCCCTGGATCCGATAGTTGCTCACTCTCCTTCCATTTCTAATGTCGTCCACATTCTGCATCTTTGTCTTCCGAAACACTGGAAGCTATCGCAGAATATATTTCAGAGACTGGAACGATGATGGACACCGCCCACCTGAGGTTCCTCCTCTCTCTCTTCTTCGTCTACACCCTCCTTCCTTCACAACGCCCTCCTCCTTCCTGATT
>WNWK01043249.1:0-15590 GCA_009830355.1 Cherax destructor
TTAATTATTATTATTACATTCTCTCATGCCAGCTAATAAATGATTAAACTCAGTAAACAAGGTGTGTGGATGGTAATAATACTAAAAAAGTGACTGCAACCATTACAAAACGTTACCCGTATGAAGTGTAACTATAGAAGATCACTATGTAAGCGTTTCCTAGAATATCTTGGAAGTAAGTCATTGACCTATTTCATGTTGTAATTACCATTAATAATAAACAGATTGAAAAGAATTTCCCTACAAACATAAAACTGAATGTTTTAATTTTGGGTGGTGACACTTTTAGTGTCAGTAAGGAAGACTGTATTGTAAAACATACACTTATAACAATATGGTAAATAATTATTATTATTATTATTATACTAAAACGAGAAGAAGAAAAAACTTTATAAAATTGGGTTGTCTGAATGTGCGTGGATGTAGTGCGGATGATAAAAAGAGATGATTGCCGATGTTATGAATGAAAAGAAGTTGGATGTCCTGGCCCTAAGCGAAACAAAGCTGAAGGGGTAGGCGATTTCAGTGGGGAGAAATAAATGGGATTAAGTCGGGAGTATCTGAGAGAGTTAGAGCTAAGGAAGGGTAGCTAATGTTGAAGGATCAGTTATGGAAGGAAAAGAGGGAATATAAATGTGTAAATTCAAGGATTATGTGATTAAAATAAGGGTCGGATGCGAAAAGTGGGTCATAATAAGCGTGTATGCACCTGGAGAAGAGAGGAGTGTAGAGGAGAGAGAGAGATTTTGGGAGATGTTAAGCGAATGTATAGGAACTTTTGAACCAAATGAGAGAGTAATGTGGTAGGGGACCTAAATGCTAAAGTGGGAGAAACATGCAGAGGGTGTAGTAGGTAAGTTTGGGGTGCCAGGTGTAAATGATAATGGGAGCCCTTGATTGAACTTTGTATAGAAAGGGGTTTAGTTATAGGTAATACATATTTTAAGAAAAAGAGGATAAATAAGTATACAAGATATGATGTAGGGCGTAATGACAGTAGTTTGTTAGACTATGTATTGGTAGATAAAAGACTGTTGAGTAGACTTCAGGATGTACATGTTTATAGAGGGGCTACAGATATATCAGATCACTTTTAGTTATAGCTACAGTGGAGTAAAAGGTAGATGGGATACAAGGAAAATAGAATCAGTAAGTAAAGAGAGGTGAAGGTTTATAAACTAAAAGAGGAGGCAGTTAGGGTAAGATATAAACAACTATTGGAGGATAGATGGGCTAGTGAGAGTGTAGGAAATGGGGTCGAAATGTATGGGGTAGATTTAAAAAATGTAGTGTTAGAGTGTTCAGCAGAAGTTTGTGGTTACAGGCGAGTGGGTGCGGGAGGAAGAGGAGCGATTGGTGGAATGATGATGTAAAGAGAGTAGTAAGGGAGAAAAAGTTAGCATATGAGAGGTTTTTACAAAGTAGAAGTGATGCAAGGAGGGAAGAGTATATGGAGAGAAAAAGAGAGGTTAAAAGAGTGGTGAAGCAATGTAAAAGAGAGCAGATGAGAGAGTGGGTGAGATGTTATCAGCAAATTTTGTTGAAAATAAGAAAAGTTTTGGAATGAGATTAATAAGTTGAGGAAGCCTAGAGAACAAATGGATTTGACAGTTAAAAATAGGAGAGGAGAGTTATTAAATGGAGAGTTAGAGGTATCGGGAAGATGGAGAGAATATTTTGAGGATTTGTTAAATGTTGATGAAGACAGGGAAGCTGTGATTTCGTGTGTAGGGCAAGGAGGAATAACATCTTGTAGGAGTGTGGAAGAGCCAGTTGTGGGTGTAGGGAAGTTCGTGAAGCAGTGGGTAGAATGAAAGGGGTAAGGCAGCTGGGATTGATGGGATAAAGATAGAAATGTTAAAAGCAGGTGGGGATATAATTTTGGAGTGGTTGGTGCTATTATTTAATAAATGTATGGAAGAGGGTAAGGTACCTAGGGATTGCAGAGAGCGTGTATTGTTCCTTTGTATAAAGGCAAAGGGGACAAAAGAGAGTGCAAAAATTATAGGGGAATAAGTCTGTTGAGTGTACCTGGTAAAGTGTATGGTAGAGTTATTATTGAAAGAATTAAGAGTAAAACAGAAAGCAGGATAGCAGATGAACAAGGGGCTTTAGGAAAGGTAGGGGGTGTGTAGACCAAGTGTTTACAGTGAAACATATAGGTGAACAGTATTTGGATAAGGGTAAAGATGTTTTTGTGGCATTTATGGATTTGGAAAAGGCGTATGATAGGGTAGATAGGGGGCAATGTGGCAGATGTTGCAGGTGTATGGAATAGGAGGAAGGTTACTGAAAGCAGTGAAGAGTTTTTATGAGGATAGTGAGGCTCAGGTTAGAGTGTGTAGGAGGGAAGGGACTATTTCCCAGTAAAAGTGGGCCTTAGACAAGGATGTGTGATGTCACCGTGGTTGTTCAATATATTTATAGATGGGGTTGTAAGAGAAGTGAATGCAAGGGTCTTGGCAAAAGGTGTTGGTCTAAAAGATAAAGAAGCAAATACAAAGTGGGAGTTGTCACAGTTGCTTTTGCTGATGACACTGTGCTTTTGGGAGATTTTGAAGAGAAGCTGCAGAGGTTGGTGGATGAATTTGGTAGGGTGTGTAAAAGAAGAAAATTGAAAGTGAATATAGGAAAGAGTAAGGTGATGAGGATAACAAAAAGAATAGGTGACGAAAGATTGGATATCAGATTGGAGGGAGAGAGTATGGAGGAGGTGAATGTATTCAGATATTTGGGAGTGACATGTCGCAGGATGGGTCTATGAAGGATGAGGTGAATCATAGAATTGATGAGGGGAAAAGGGTGAGTGGAGCACTTGAGTCTGTGGAGACAAAGAACCTTGTCCATGGAAGTAAAGAGGGAATGTATGAGAGTATAGTTATACCAACGCTCTTATATGGGTGTGAAGCATGGGTGATGAATGTTGCAACGAGGAGAAGGCTGGAGGCAGTGGAGATGTCATGTCTGAGGTCAATGTGTGGTGTGAATATAATGCAGAGAATTCGGAGTTTGGAAATTGGAGGAGGTGCGGGATTACCAAAACGATTGTCCAGAGAGCTGAGGAGGGTTGTTGAGGTGGTTTGGACATGTAGAGAGAATGGAACGAGACAGAGTGACTTCGAGAGTGTATAAATCTGTAGTGGAGGGAAGGCGGGGTAGGGGTCGGCCTAGGAAAGGTTGGAGGGAGGGGTAAAGGAAGTTTTGTGTGCGAGGGCTTGGACTTCCAGCAAGCATGTGTGAGCGTATTTGATAGGAGTGAATGGAGGCATATGGTTTTTAATACTTGACGTGCTGTTGGAGTGTGAGCAAAGTAACATTTATGAAGGGATTCAGGGAAACCGGCAGGCCGGACTTGAGTTCTGGAGATGGGAAGTACAGTGCCGGCACTCTGAAGGAGGGGTGTTAATGTTGCAGTTTTATAACTGTAGTGTAAAGCACCCTTCTGGCAAGACAGTGATGGAGTGAATGATGATGAAAGTTTTTCTTTTTCGGGCCACCCTGCCTTGGTGGGAATCGGCCGATGTGTTAATAAAAAAAATAAAAAAAAAAACAGTGTATATTGTACTACAGCACTTTACATGGTTGATATTATGTTGAGATAAGGCTTAACAAGATTCAGTCAAACCAGTGATTTGTGAGGAAATATGCTAGCTCTTGTACATTTGTTATTTCAAACCTACAACCTGAGTCTGATAATTTTACCATGATAATGCTATCACGAGAAAAACACTGTTTGTTACATTGTTATCTCATTTAAGTTTTCGAAGTCTGTATAGTAGGTTCTGTCGCCTTTTAGTTAGGCACTCATTAACATACACATTACTCTTTTTCACGATGGAGGAACTCATTAGGTCCTTTTTTTACATAAATGGAATTGAATCTTAACATAACACTTTGCTTTTGACCTGGCCTGCCTAGCAATTGGGCTTCCTAGATATTGCTGGTTTTAATGTTAATTTGTATCTCCTCTTTTATTAGCTGAAGTGCTTTGTTAGTGTAATTGTCATGTCTGGGGATCAATAGCAGCAACTCACCTAAAGCCAATAATAATCCAACAAAAAGTCGCAGTAAGAATTATCATGCAACCCAATGCTAGACACACCCCCCCCCACTCTTCAAAGACCTATACAGTGGTACCTCGACTTACGATATTTTTTCATTCCAGAATGCTGTTCAAGTGCCATTACCAAACGAATTTATCCCCATAAGGAATGATGTAAAATAGACTAGCCCTTTTTAGACCCCCAAAATTACACTTACAAAAGCATTTAAAAAAATAAACTTACATAAAAGGGTGTGTTTGGGGACCATCGTAAGTCGAGGTACCACTGTACTTACTCACTGTACAGAACATTCACACCTACTACTGTGCAACCTACATTTACAGAACCAGAAATTCTAATATTAACCATGAACTAAAACACTTTCTTGATTGATGCAATGGGACCCATAGACACAATACCAGACACAAAAATCTCTGACATTCCTCGTGTGCAGCTAAACCTTACAAAAATTCAATATACATAAAGGGGCCTAAAATTTGGAACTCCCTGCCTGAAAACTCTAGAACTGCAGACTCGACCACCATTTTCAAAACTACTTTTAAAAACATTTTATCTCCCTAACACACCACATCATCAACTAACCAAATGAACACAACCAAATTATCTTTTTTGTATCATGAACACATCCAAAACAATATAGATTACTCTCGTTATCTCTGTAATTCTCCCTAATTTACACTTACACCCACCCAAATGACTAAACATAAAATTCCTAATACTGTATATCTATTGCCCATTAAATCTTAAGTTAGTCCTAAGTTTGCCTAAGATACTCTCCCAGTATAGGAGCTTTAATAGAAACAGTGTATCATGCCAAGACAAAATTATTCCCAATACTAAATTTGCAATTTGTAATATTGTATGTTTTGTACTACCTCACTATTATAAATGTAATTATGTGTGTATCTAATAATGTACAGTGGTCCCTCGACTAGGGATGATTCCATATAGCAGTGAATTCGTGCAACAAGCGATTTTTCGGTAAATATTTCCCTCATGTTGCGACCATTCCCTTGTGTAGCGGCCCGTACAGACCTGTCCGCCTGCCCGCGCTTGTGCGGTGAGGAGCACAGGATGCCAGTCTAACGTTGTTATTAATATTCAAAAATATGTTAAAACAGGCAAGAATAAAGATGAGAACAAGACTGGCATAGAGTAAATGAAAATGTTTATTTTCTTGAAAAGTTTACAATGTGTGGTTTACATATTATAAAATATTAATTACAAAGGCCACTAGCATGCCTAGGCATTTCAGGAACATGTGTAATACATAAACAATCATTTACACCTTAAATTATCGCTAATCTTACAAGTGACTAATCATCGAATATAAAGGTATTCTTTATGATATAATAAGGCAAATGGTTAGAAGACAACAAACTATAGTTTAACTCAGGAAAACAGAAGCCATATTCTTTGGCACGAAACCAACTGAGAAGGGTAAATAATTTTAATGTCTGGTGTAATGTGGAATCCATCACTTCAGTTTCCTCAGTAAAATATCTGGGAATCCCCTTTGACCCATGCATGTCAGGAGAACTGATAGGGAACAGTGTAGTAAAGAAAGCAAATGCCAGACTGAAGTTCCTCTACAGACAAGCACAATGTCTACCTACCGAGGCTCGCAGGACCCAATGTCTAGCCCTTATACAATGTCATATGGACTATGCTTGCTCTTCATGGTACTCTGCCTTGACAAAAAAACTGAAAGATAGACTGCAAATCACCCAGAACAAAATGGTAAGATTCATCCTGGACCTGGGTCCAAGATTCATCCAGGACCTGGGTCCAAGATTCATCCAGGACCTGGGTCCAAGATTCATCCTGGACCTGGGTTCAAGGTTCATCCTGGACCTGGGTTCAAGATTCATCCTGGACCTGGGTCCAAGATTCATCCTGGACCTGGGTCCAAGATTCATCCAGGACCTGAGTCCAAGATTCATCCAGGACTTGGGTCCAAGATTCATCCAGGACTTGAGTCCAAGATTCATCCTGGACCTTTGTCCAAGATTCATCCTGGACCTGAGTCCCAGATTCATCCTGGAACTGGGTCCCAGTTTCATCCTGGACCTGGGTCCAAGATTCATCCTGGACCTGGGTCCAAGATTCATCTTTGACCTGGGTCCAAGATTCATCCTGGATCTGGGTCCAAGATTCATCCTGGACCTGGGTCCAAGATTCATCTTTGACCTGGGTCCAAGATTCATCCTGGATCTGGGTCCAAGATTCATCCTAGACCTGGGTCCAAGATTCATCCTAGACCTGGGTCCAAGATTCATCCTGGATCTGGGTCCAAGATTCATCCTGGACCTGGGTCCAAGATTCATCCTGGACATGGGTCCAAGATTCATCTTTGACCTGGGCCCAAGATTCATCCTGGATCTGGGTCCAAGATTCATCCTGGACCTGGGTCCAAGATTCATCCTGGACCTGTGGAGAAAATTCTCCGAGAGAGGGGGGTATCAGCCCTTTCTGCCTCTTCTGCCCTTTAAGCGGCCCGGCCCTTAGAAAAGGGCCAGACGGCATCTGGCTTCCTTGTCAACAACTTGATTAGTAACAGATGAACTTACCCAGGAAGCCATTACGTCACGTAGTGGTTGACCAGTGTAGCAACATGTGTATATGATTGACAGACATTTGATATAAATGGGACTCTTTGCTGTAACAGGGAAAGTTAAAGAAAACTGCTGTTTCAATTTCTACACTTAACAAAACAATCATAAACTCTCAGTGATCTAAATACAGTGGTACCTCGACTTACGATATTTTTTCATTCCAGAATGCTGTTCAAGTGCCATTACCAAACGAATTTATCCCCATAAGGAATGATGTAAAATAGACTAGTCCTTTTAGACCCCCAAAATTACACTTACAAAAGCATTTAAAAAAATAAACTTACATAAAAGGGTGTGTTTGGGGACCATCGTAAGTCGAGGTACCACTGTATTTAAAGAACAAGCATTTGAATTGCAACCTGTTACAGTGTTTAGCAAGTGGTGATTTGAACTGAGGTCAGCAAAACAGGGCAAATCGGCCAGGAGCGGGGCTCAGATTGAACTAACCAGCAACCAGGAAACGGGGCTTACAGCGCGGTGATTTGACCTGACAAAGGAACTTTCATCGTACGCATCTGTTCTCCTATTCAATCACCACTAATGTCGGGAAATCGGATAAGAACTCTGTTCCAGTGCGTTTAGTGATAATTAACCCTTTCTGGGGCTTATGCCCCAGGGTTTTCGACGCACTAGTACGCCTAAATTCTAGCGCCCTCAAATCAAGCAGAAACAGGCTGTTAGGCCTAGATGTGAGAGAATAGGTCTGTGCGGTCAGTGTGCACAGTATAAAAAAAAAATCCTGCACCACACAGTGCATGAGGAAAAAAAACTCTGACCGTGTTTTTGGTTTAAAACACCAACTTTGCAGTCTATTTTCGTATGGTATTTATGCTTGTATTCTCGTTTTCTTAGTCTCATTTGATAGAATGGATGATATATTACAGAAATAGAGATAATTTTGACTAGTTTCACGATGCCAAGTACAGTGGTACCTCGAGTTACGATATTTTTTCGTTCGAGAATGCTGTTCAAGTGCCATTACCAAACGAATTTATCCCCATAAGGAATAATGTAAAATAGACTAGTCCTTTTACACCCCCAAAAATATACTTACAAAAGCATTTAAAAAAATAAACTTACATAAAAGGGCGATTTTGGGGACCATCGTAACTCGAGGTACCACTGTACCTTGAAACTGAGCGCAAAGTAGTGAAAATGTTCGATTTTGGTCGATGTTCAGGAGTAAACAAATCAAACCATGCATCAAATACACATCAACTGGTGAGTCTAATATTCTTGCACAAGTGTGCTGATATTATTTATACCATTTTTACTATGATGCAGTTGTATACATAACACTAAATCTTCTATTTTTTGTGAGAATAAAAATTCAAAATGGAAAGCAAAAGTAATGTAAGAGGGGCCTGGAGACGTGACTAATGAACAGAGAAGATGTTATTTTAGTGACAGGAATGTCTGCCTTGTTTATTCTGGACCCTATTTTGAAATTGGCATCTTTTGAAATTTGTGTGAAATTGGCCAAATTGCCATTTTCTGACCACAATTTTGGGTAGTTGAAATTGGTAAATAGGTGGCTTCTTGTACTCAATCGATAGAAGAAATGGAGTTCTAGTGAAATAGCTATAATTTTAGTAGACTGAAACATTGGAATTTGCCGAAAATAGGGCTCAAAGTGGGCGAAATCGCAGATGCATAAATGTCATCGATACCACTAACTTCGCGAAAGCATAATTTTGTTAGTTTTCAATAAAATTTCATAATTTTGGTGGTGTTATGATCGGAAAAAGATTCTCTATCATGTCATAAGAAAAAATAATTTGATTTTTTCTGAAAAATTTGCGACCCTGAGAACGAGTTTCGGAGAAGGTCCTGAAACCCACAAAGCGTTAATCATAAATAGCTGTACATTACAGAGGTGTGCGCAGCTTCTTAATACTGCTAAAAGACAAACGTATAGACAATTGTGAGTGTATCACCACAAGGCAGTGACTCTTCAGCGAAGTTCTACAAGCAAAACAGTGTTCTCCAGGTGTGAATTAAGGGGCCGATACAAATACCCAGGTAAGTCTGCTTAGACATATATGTTAACCAGCTGCGCAGTTAGGAATACATTCGATCTGGACAGATTTATCATTCACCCGGTGACAGGCGGGCGATCAGCCCAAACCCTGTGAGTAAAGTGCATTTCGGTCCATTATATGACTGAAGATATGAAATACACTCCTCAGGAGCAATATATAATACTTATGTATATGCATTTACTCACCCATACAGCTCAGTGGATTTGGTAAGCCTTGGGTCGCATCGGAGGAATTTCCTGACCCACGGCTTCAGGAAGTTGACCCAGAAACAAAGATAAGTAGAGTGTTGGTGTTTACCAAAGTCAAATTCCCACAAGTTGGTCGTAATCGAACCAGATAAAGTGGCCACATGGTGGTCCAAAGACTTATACTCCAAGGTCCTTCGAAAAAAGCTGTAAAACTAGTGTTTTTACAAAAGAAACCAGAATACAGTGGACCCCCGAGTTTCGTAAACCCCGGAAATCGTACAGTTATGTAAGTATAATTTTGTAAGTGCTTGTGAAAGTGTATTTTTGGGGGTCTGAAATAGACTAACCTACGTGACATTTTTCCTTAAGGGAGTAAATTTGTTAGGTAACAGCGCTTGAGCAGACTTCAGGAGTGAAGTTTTTACGAAACTCGGGGGTCCACTGTATATGAGTCGCTCCTCTCATTCAAAGAGCATGGACAACCATTGCGAGGCATAGAAAACGTGAGTCGGCCAGCGCTCACCCAGCAATCATTCACTCAATGGGGGGGGACGGGGTATGACTCGCCCCACTCACCCATAACTCTGCGAGGGAGCAACCCTTCATTCTGCACTAGTGTTCAATTCTGCTTAACTCAGCGAAGCTCAGACTGGCACAGCTGGTCTCTGAATGTGTATATACACATAGTGTATATATACACACAAGTACAGTGGTACCCCAACTTACGATATTTTTTCATTCCAGAATGCTGTTCAAGTGCCATTACCAAACAAATTTATCTCCATAAGAAATGATGTAAAATAGACTAGTCCTTTTAGACCCCCAAAATTACACTTACAAAAGCATTTAAAAAAATAAACTTACATAAAAGGGTGAGTTTGGGGACCATCGTAAGTCGGGGTACCACTGTATTTATAATGTTTATAGACACAAATTAAGAGAAGAAACTGTGTATTGTGTTTGTCTTTTATGTAATATAGGAAGTTATATTAGGTTTAAACTTTCATATTAACATTTGACATATGTATATGTTTATAAACATTGAATATGTATGTGTGATAAACATTTATATATAGTGTATAATTATTAATGTAAAGTGAATGAAGTGTATAACCTCATTACTTAAGGTGACACAGTGTTTTTAGCTGAGACAGCGATTCAGGACATAAACACCCTTGGTGTTGGTTCGTCCATATGTACTCTGCACCCTCCAAGGCCACTGACCTTGAGGTCACGGTTAGTAGGTCAGTAATCCGCTGACACAATCAAAACAGATTCAGCTGTGAGGCTGAGTTTAAACACTCTAAGTGTGTTGCTAGTCATTATTCTAGCAAAATGTCGACATTAACCACCAAATTCAAATCTTTACAGATGAAAATTACTCAATTAGAACAATTAATTTCAGTCTGTATAGGATTAACCCAAGACACAAAAAAGACTATGATGAATTGGAAATAAAACTTGAATTACTCAACAAACGTCTGGAAATCATTAATTCAGACTATGAGAAGTATGAGAATGATTTTTTAAATTCCAACCTGTCAGAGGAAGAAATTAAAAGTGTCTTGGATACTTTTAGTGAACAACAATTAAGGTGGACAGGAATAAAGGCTACCTGCCAACTTTGTCATAGAGACCTACTGTAACTAGTGGTCAGACACCTGTTACACATAGTGTTGGACTACCACACCTGCCAATCCTGACAATGCCCATATTTAAAGGCAACAATTATGAAGAGTTTATCAGTAGGTTTCATTCTTTAGTGAATTCACGTACTGACATAGATGAGATAGCTAAGTTACATTATCTCAAATATCTTGTGAAAGGAGAACCCTATGAAGTGATTAAATCATTTCCGGTGGTCAAAGGCAATTATGCTCTAGCCTTGTGTGTCTTAGCAGATAATTACATTGATGCTGAGAAAGGCGGGGTTAGACATGCAGTCTTAATATCAAGCTTGAAACCACCCAAACATTGTCTTTCAGACTTACAGTCATTTAGGATCACATTAGACAATAGTCTCAGAACTCTAGGAGTTAAATATGATCTAATGCAATGTGATTGGTTTATCAGTGGTATTGTACAAGATAAACTGTCACCACAAACCACTGAACGTTTAAATACAGTGGTACCTCAGTTAACAAAGGTCCCCAAACTCGCCCTTTTATGTAAGTTTATTTTTTAAATGCTTTTGTAAGTGTATTTTTGGGGGTCTAAAAGAACTAGTCTATTTTACATTATTCCTTATGGGGATAAATTCGTTTGATAATGGCACTTGAACAGCATTCTGGAACGAAAAAACATCGTTAACCGAGGTACCACTGTATTATGTTCAATAAACGCTATTTCACTTGTGAAGAAATTAGCAATGGTTTACAAACAATAGTTTCATGCATGCAAGCAACGAGACAAGATGATAAATCCACCAATCCTATTCTGGATGATAAAAGTTCAACTCAGTATAAAAAGAGTATACCTACTCCCACTAAAACACAGAATGGGAAATCCCATGTAGGCACTTATCAAGCTGTGAATACAATAGACAGTAAACACACTGTCACACCTAAATGTACTCCAAAATGTGTACTTTGTGATGAAACACATTGGGCACAGTATTGCATTCAATACACAACAATGGAGGCATGGAAGCAACGTGTTCAACAGCTGAAAAGGTGCACTAAGTGTTTAGGTGAACACAAGGGAGGTAAATGCTCACTGAAGAAGTGTTTCAAATGCAAGGGTATGCATCATACAGCATTATGCCCAAGCACTTATGCTGAACAACCGACTTCCACAGAGTCTGGAAGTCAACAAGCAACAGCATTAAATGTGAGAGATTAGTCTAAATCGACTACTCTCCCAATACCTCGAGTACAGTTATCCAATAAATTACACAAAACCAATGTGTTAACACTATTTGATCAAGGCTCACAAAGGTCTTTCATAAGACGAACAGTGTTGCAAAAACTGAATAAACAACCCCATGCCAAAATACAGTTAGATATATCTGGATTTTTCCAAAGTTCTGGCAAGAAGAAATATGACCTAGCCAGATTCACTGTTGGTCACTGTTGTTAACCCCTTTGGGGCCTAGTGCCTAGGCCTTTTGTGTATCCATATGCTCTTGCGCTACCGTCCACAGGATGGATATGGGGTGCACAATAAACTAGCCACTTCGGTGGCAAAATCTAATCTGTTGGTCTAGGAAACAGGAAAAAGCCAGTAGAAGCTGTGGTAGTCGATGATTTGCCTAAGTCAGTGCAGATCCGGGGATTAAGAGATACAGTTGCAGCACTGAAAGCAGCCAAGGTCAAGTTAGCCTGTCCTGACATACAGACGGACACAATTAGTCCAATTGATTTAATCATTGGAAGTGATTACTATCACTGTTTTGTGGAAAAAAAATTTTTTTTTTATTAACACATCGGCCGATTCCCACCAAGGCAGGGTGGCCCGAAAAAGAAAAACTTTCATCATCATTCACTCCATCACTGTCTTGCCAGAAGGGTGCTTTACACTACAGTTATAAAACTGCAACATTTACACCCCTCCTTCAGAGTGCCGGCACTGTACTTCCCATCTCCAGAACTCAAGTCCGGCCTGCCGGTTTCCTGAATCCCTTCATAAATGTTACTTTGCTCACACTCCAACAGCACGTCAAGTATTAAAACCATATGCCTCCATTCACTCCTATCAAATACGCTCACACATGCTTGCTGGAAATCCAAGCCCTCGCACACAAAACTTCCTTTACCCCCTCCCTCCAACCTTTCCTAGGCCGACCCCTACCCCGCCTTCCCTCCACTACAGATTTATACACTCTCGAAGTCACTCTGTCTCGTTCCATTCTCTCTACATGTCCAAACCACCTCAACAACCCTCCTCAGCTCTCTGGACAATCGTTTTGGTAATCCCCACCTCCTCCTAATTTCCAAACTCCGAATTCTCTGCATTATATTCACACCACACATTGACCTCAGACATGACATCTCCACTGCCTCCAGCCTTCTCCTCGTTGCAACATTCATCACCCATGCTTCACACCCATATAAGAGCGTTGGTATAACTATACTCTCATACATTCCCCTCTTTACTTCCATGGACAAGGTTCTTTGTCTCCACAGACTCCGAAGTGCTCCACTCACCCTTTTCCCCTCATCAATTCTATGATTCACCTCATCCTTCATAGACCCATCCGCCGACATGTCCACTCCCAAATATCTGAATACATTCACCTCCTCCATACTCTCTCCCTCCAATCTGATATCCAATCTTTCGTCACCTATTCTTTTTGTTATCCTCATCACCTTACTCTTTCCTATATTCACTTTCAATTTTCTTCTTTTACACACCCTACCAAATTCATCCACCAACCTCTGCAGCTTCTCTTCAGAATCTCCCAAAAGCACAGTGTCATCAGCAAAAAGCAACTGTGACAACTCCCACTTTGTATTTGCTTCTTTATCTTTTAGCCCAACACCTCTTGCCAAGACCCTCGCATTCACTTCTCTTACAATCCCATCTATAAATATATTGAACAACCACGGTGACATCACACATCCTTGTCTAAGGCCCACTTTTACTGGGAAATAGTCCCCTTCCCTCCTACACACTCTAACCTGAGCCTCACTATCCTCATAAAAACTCTTCACTGCTTTCAGTAACCTTCCTCCTATTCCATACACCTGCAACATCTGCCACATTGCCCCCCTATCTACCCTATCATACGCCTTTTCCAAATCCATAAATGCCACAAAAACATCTTTACCCTTATCCAAATACTGTTCACCTATATGTTTCACTGTAAACACTTGGTCTACACACCCCCTACCTTTCCTAAAGCCCCCTTGTTCATCTGCTATCCTGCTTTCTGTTTTACTCTTAATTCTTTCAATAATAACTCTACCATACACTTTACCAGGTACACTCAACAGACTTATTCCCCTATAATTTTTGCACTCTCTTTTGTCCCCTTTGCCTTTATACAAAGGAACAATACACGCTCTCTGCCAATCCCTAGGTACCTTACCCTCTTCCATACATTTATTAAATAATAGCACCAACCACTCCAAAATTATATCCCCACCTGCTTTTAACATTTCTATCTTTATCCCATCAATCCCAGCTGCCTTACCCCCTTTCATTCTACCCACTGCCTCACGAACTTCCCTACACCCACAACTGGCTCTTCCACACTCCTACAAGATGTTATTCCTCCTTGCCCTACACACGAAATCACAGCTTCCCTGTCTTCATCAACATTTAACAAATCCTCAAAATATTCTCTCCATCTTCCCGATACCTCTAACTCTCCATTTAATAACTCTCCTCTCCTATTTTTAACTGTCAAATCCATTTGTTCTCTAGGCTTCCTCAACTTATTAATCTCATTCCAAAACTTTTTCTTATTTTCAACAAAATTTGCTGATAACATCTCACCCATCTCTCATCTGCTCTCTTTTTACATTGCTTCACCACTCTTTTAACCTCTCTTTTTTTCTCCATATACTCTTCCCTCCTTGCATCACTTCTACTTTGTAAAAACCTCTCATATGCTAACTTTTTCTCCCTTACTACTCTCTTTACATCATCATTCCACCAATCGCTCCTCTTCCCTCCGCACCCACTCGCCTGTAACCACAAACTTCTGCTGAACACTCTAACACTACATTTTTAAATCTACCCCATACATTTTCGACCCCATTGCCTACACTCTCACTAGCCCATCTATCCTCCAATAGTTGTTTATATCTTACCCTAACTGCCTCCTCTTTTAGTTTATAAACCTTCACCTCTCTTTTACTTACTGATTCTATTTTCCTTGTATCCCATCTACCTTTTACTCCCACTGTAGCTATAACTAAAAAGTGATCTGATATATCTGTAGCCCCTCTATAAACATGTACATCCTGAAGTCTACTCAACAGTCTTTTATCTATCAATACATAGTCCAACAAACTACTGTCATTACGCCCTACATCATATCTTGTATACTTATTTATCCTCTTTTTCTTAAAATATGTATTACCTATAACTAAACCCCTTTCTATACAAAGTTCCCAAACAAAACCCCATTATCATTTACACAATTTCCCCAAAAACCTACTACACCCTCTCTGCATGTTTTTTCCCACTTTAGCATTTGGGGCCCCTACCCCAATTTTCCCCTCATTTGGTTCAAAAGTTCCTATCATTCCTTAACATCTCCCAAAAACTCTCTCTCCTCTACCTCCTCTCTTCTCCAGGTGCATACACCTTATTATGACCCACTTTTTGCATCCGACCCCTTTTTTTTAATCCACATAATCCTTGAATTTACACATTTTTTATTCCCCCTTTTCCCTTTCCCTAACTGATCCTTCAACATTTTCTACCCCTTCCTTAGCTCTAACTCTCTCAGATACTCCCGACTTAATCCCATTTATTTCTCCCCACTGGAAAATTTGCCTTTCCCCTTTAGCTTTTTTTTTCGCTTACCCGGACAATTTAACTTTTTTAAAACATCGGGAATCATCTCTTTTTTATCATCCACGTCCCGTTCAGAAACCCAAATTTTTTAAAGTTTTCTTCTTTCGTTTTTAGTAGATTTTGTCAGGAGAAGGGGTTACTTATTGCTCCCCGGGATCTTAATTGCCTCATACGACACGCAGGCACGGGGGGGAAAAATTCTTTTCCCTTCCC
>WNWK01043250.1:0-15589 GCA_009830355.1 Cherax destructor
AGAACTGATATTAGGCTTCTGGAAGCTGGTTGTTGTGAGTGTGTGGACTTATAAATATGCTGAGTCAGGGTGTGGCTGCTGTCAAAATGACATATTATACCATCACTCACCACCCTCACTGCCTGTCAACACCCATGGGGTCCCATGCTCTTCTTCCCCACAGTCCTCCCAACCTACTTATTTACCTACTTACCTACTTACTTACCTACTTGCTTACCTACTTGCTTACCTACTTACTTACCTACTTACTTACCTACTTGCTTACCTACTTGCTTACCTACTTGCTTACCTACTTACCTACTTACTTACCTACTTATTTTCTTTCATTCTTGTTTCTTTCTTCCTTCTGGTATCCTGGGCATTGTTTTCAGTCACAAACTCCTCAAAACCATGAAATTCATCTTCACTGATACTTCCATCTGTGTTAGAACTATCACTTGGGAAAAGAAGAATCCCAGATTCGCCCGGAGTCAGATATTTCTTACCGCTAGGCATTCTGAACAAGGACTACTGAAATGGCGTTCCCACAATGCACCACTGGCTCCCCGATTTTTTTTATACTGCGCACACTGACCACACAGACCCATTCTCTCACATGTGGGCCTACCAGCTTTCTCCCACTTGATTTGAGGCCGCTAGAATTTATGCATATTAATACGTCCGAAACAGTGGCTTGTAAGACGTATATATATGACCGAAACAGTCAAAGGGTTAAATTGTCAAACATGCTATACAAATGCACAATGCATTTGTAAAAAAAAAATTATTATTATTATTAATATTACAGTGGTACCTCGAGTTACGATGGTCCCCAAAATCGCCCTTTTATGTAAGTTTATTTTTTTAAATGCTTTTGTAAGTATATTTTTTGGGGGTGTAAAAGGACTAGTCTATTTTACATTATTCCTTATGGGGATAAATTCGTTTGGTAATGGCACTTGAACAGCATTCTCGAACGAAAAAATATCGTAACTCGAGGTACCACTGTATTACTGGCAGCATAGTCCCTTACCATTTTGTTTATGATTTACAATAGTAGTATATTGTTTATGATCTATGTTGTTTTAGAGCTACAGTATTTGTGAGCTTTAGTGTTTGAGCTAAATTGTTTGTAAGCTATTGTATATGATTTATAAGCTACAGTGGACCCCCGGTTTTCGTGATTTTTTCGTTCCAGAATGCTGTTCAAGTGCCATTACCAAACGAATTTATTCCCATAAGGAATAATGTAAAGTAGACTAGTCCTTTTAGACCCCCAAAAATATACACTTACATAAAAGGGCAAGTTTGGAGCAGGACGAACACCGGGGGTCCACTGTATTTGATTTGCAAAAAAATGGTCTGTATAATTCAGAGGGTTGAGGAGGGATTGTTGAGGTGATTTGGGCTTTTAGAGGGAATAGAACGTGATATGATAACTGTGTGTGTGTGTATAAATTAGGGGGGCAGAAGGAGGGGTAGTAGTCATCACACATGGGTTGGAGGGACAGGTAAAGGTGGTTTTGTGTGCTTGGGGCTTAAGTATCCAGCAGGCTGTGTAAGCATTTTAGAACGGAGCAAGTTGATACAAGTGGATTTTGTGTGTTGGAGAGTAAGCAAGATAATATACAAGAATGAATTCAGGGAAAAACCTGAGCCCTGGATATGGGTAATACAGTGACTGCACTCTGAAAGAGGGATAGGGATGTTGCAGCTCAAAAGAGCAATTTGAATTGTGATGACAGCACACTTCTGACAAAACAGCGAATGAATACAGTGGACCCCGCCTAACGAGCAAAATTCATTCCAAAAGCCTGCTCAAGTGCCATTACCGAACAAATTTACTTCCTTAAGAAATAATGTCACGTAGGTTAGTCTATTTCAGACCCCCAAAAATACACTTCCACAAGCACTTACAATATTATACTTACATAATTGTACGATTTCCGGGGTGCTCGTTAGGCGGGGGTCCACTGTAAATGATAATGGCCGTTTAAAAAAAGTTTGTGAACTACTGTATGTATATTATTTGAGCTATATTTTTTGCAATAATATTTTGAGCTACATAAGTAAGTAAGTAAGTTTATTCAGGTATACACAAATACAGTTACATAGATTATCATACACTGTGTTCTATGGTTTGTGAGCTATATGAAAATGAAAATGAAAATGTTTATTTCCTTGCAAAGCTTACAATGTGTGGTTTACATATCATAAAATATTAATTACAAAGAAGGTCACTAGCATGCCTAGGCATTTCGGGCAGCATATATATTATTTGTGAGTTATATTATTTGTAAACTATATTATTTGTGGGTTATAGTGTCTACTGACTGATAAACAGCAAATTCATAAATATGTAGAAGTGTATGCAAACAAATATATCTACATTTCTCTCTCGCTCTCTCATATTAAAAAAATATGTACTGTTAAAAGTAACAGATGTAAGAAATTAAAAGGACTATATGAAAACCAAGTCAGTATTATAGTCAATGAACATTTTGATGGCCTTTTCTGATATGTAGTTTTAAAAATGACCATTTAGTTTTTTAGAGAGCTCCATCATAGGTAGAGGTTATGTTAGCCATTAATATAAGAAGATTACAGTATCCTTTGAAATCTGAAGACATAAAATAACTACAATAAATAAAAAATTATCCTCATTTTTAATTTATTTATATTATCAGTATACAGTATTTCAAGATAAGAATGGTATATTTGTTTAAAAAGTACAGTACACATCATTTTTTTAATTGTTCCAAACCCATGGTAAAAAAATTTCATAAATCCAAACAAACAAATTTGAAGATATTATGTTTTCCTTATATTAGCTACTTTTATTTTTATTCTATACAGTTTTAAATGCTCTAAAAACTGCTAGCAATTCTGATTCAAGACAAAGTAAGTGACAATTTTGTGGGCTATATGAAAGCATCAATAAATATGATATAGCCTTATGTTCAGTTGCCAAACAAGATCTTCAGAATTTAACAAAGTTATTGCATATAAAGTGCATCACCACAGCCATTTTTCACTTAGTTTCATCCATTCATTACATGTTAGTACAGAGGTTTACAATACTGTATTAAACATAAAGGTCGTGCATGAGGAGGATATACCTTGGGCCAGGGGGACGCAGGTTGCCGTTGACCATGCCGCTTCCATCAGGGGTTCTTGCACCAGTTACTTCATCCGAATTGTCCTGAAAATTTTGAAAAATTATTCTAATTCCTAAAACAGTTTTTCATTTAATGATTTAATAATTGGAAAAATATATATGCTCTATCAACAGATTGTTTCTCTTAAATTAGCTTCATTTCCCATTGCAATCAAGTTAACCAGCTCAGAAATTCATCTACATTAATATATGAATTAATACTGTACTTACCTTATGACTGGCTTTGGGTAATGTATTTGTCTTGCTGGCAGGTGAGGGAGTATATGGTGGAGGTGGAGACTCTCCATCAGCTGGGGGAGTAGCCTTGCGATCACTGGAGTTACTGGTGAAATGGAAACTTCTGCTACTTAGCTACAATCGACTACGTACATGGGATTCAATACACATCAACATCTTCATCTTTCCTTCAACAAGTTACCAACAGCAACAGAAATGTTGATTAAGATACATGTGCAACAGTTGGGTAACTTTATTGATGAATAAAGATACCCAACTGTTGCACATGTCTTAATCTTCATCTTGTTGGTATTTTATACCATTTTCAACAGTAATAGAAACAGTGGTACGTTTATGGTCCAAACTCCCATAGTTTATTTAAATGCTTTGTAAGTGTAATTGGGTCAAAAGGACTAGTCTTTTACAACTTTTCTTAGGAGATAAATGTTGTAATGGCATGAACAGCATTCTGAATGAAATAAACCGGTACCACTGTAGTTGGAATAACGAGAACATCTGACAGTCATAACAAGAGTCAAGTGAGTCAAGAATTATCTGTTACAAAACAGTTCCATAATGTATATAAATTAAACAATACAAACCTCTTTGTCTATGAATTTCAAAAACCTACTAGTTACACTAATTTCCAAGACAATAAGATTTGGTTGATTAGTATGATAAAGAGTAATGTAATAAGTACTTCAATGGAATGTTCAAATGACAATTTATTTTGTAACTAAATGCATACTACCATAACCGAATCCATTCTTCTTGTAAAATTCATCACTATTGTAATCTGAAGGAGTTAGGATTAAGACAAAGTAGGATTATGGAGAAACAAGGATTTAGAAAGGGTAAATGTGTAAACCAAGTGTTTATGTGGAGTCATACAAGTGAACAATAATTAGATAAGGGTAAAGGGGGATATAGTGTTGGAGTGGTTGGTATTGTTGTATAATAAATGTATGAAAGAGGAGAAGGTACCTAGGGATTGGCAAAGAGAATGTATAGTTCCTTTATATAAAGGGAAGGGGGATAAAAGAGATTGTAAGAATTATAGGGAAATAAGTTTACTGAGTATACTAGGTAAAGTGTATGGTAGGGTTATTATTGAAAGAATTAGAGGTAAGACAGAGAGTAGGATTGCAGATGAGCAAGGAGGCTTTAGAGTGGGTAGGGGATGTGTAGATCAAGTGTTTACATTGAAGCATATATGTGAACAGTATTTAGATAAAGGTAGGGAAGTTTTCATTGCATTTATGGATTTAGTAAAGGCATATGATAGAGTGGATAGGGGAGCAATGTGGCAAATGTTGCAAGTGTATGGAATAGGTAGTAAGTTATTGAATGCTGTAAAGAGTTTCTATAAGGATAGTGAGGCCCAGGTTAGGGTGTGTAGGAGAGAGGGAGATTACTTCCCGGTAAAAGTAGGTCTTAGACAGGGCTGTGTAATGTCACCATCGTTGTTTAATATATTTATACGTAGATGGGTTGTAAAAGAAGTAAATGCTAGGGTGTTGGGGAGAGGAGTGGGATTAAATTATGGGGAATTAAATACAAAATGGGAGTTGACACAGTTACTTTTTGCTGATGATACTGTGCTTATGGGAGATTCTAAAGAAAAGTTGCAAAGGTTAGTGGACGAGTTTGGGAGGGTGTGTAAAGGTAGAAAGTTGAAAGTGAACATAGATAAGAGTAAGGTGATGAGGGTATCAACCGATTTAAATAAAGAAAAATTGGGTATCACATTGGAGAGAGGGATTATGGAACAAGTGAATGTTTTTAGATATTTGGGAGTTGACTTGTCAGCAGATGGGTTTATGAAGGATGAGGTTAACCATAGAATTGATGAAGAAAAAAAAGTGAGTGGTGCATTGAGGTATCTGTGGAGACAAAAAGCGTTATCCATGGAGGCAAAGAAGGGAATGTACGAAAGTATAGTGGTACCAACACTCTTATATGGGTGTGAAGCATAGGTTGCAAATGCTGCAGCGAGGAGGTGGCTGGAGGCAGTGGAGATGTCCTGTCTAAGGGCAATTTGTGGTGTAAATATTATGCAGAAAATTCGGAGTGTGAAAATTAGGATGAGGTGTGGAGTTACTAAAAGTATTAGTCAGAGGGCTGAAGAGGGATTGTTGAGGTGGTTTGGTCATTTAGAGAGAATGGATCAAAGTAAAATGACATGAGGCCTGGTCACAGACCAGGCCGCAGGGGCGTTGACCCCTGGAATTCTCTCCAGGTAAACTCCAGGTATAAATCTGTAGGGGAAGAAAGGCGGGGTAGGGGTCGTCCTTGAAAAAGTTGGAGGGAGGGGGTAAAGGAGGTTTTGTGGGCGAGGGGCTTGGATTTCCAGCAAGCATGTGTGAGCATGTTCGATAGGAGTTAATGGAGACGAATGGTTTTTGGGACCTGACGAGCTGTTGGAGTGTGAGCAGGGTAACATTTTGTGAAGGGATTCAGGGAAACCAGTTAATTGATTTAGTTGGACTTGAGTCCTGGAAATGGGAAGTACAATGCCTGCACTTTAAAGGAGGGGTCTGGGATAGTGACAGCTGGGAGGGACTTATTCTCAGCTGTCGTATCTGAGCCCCTCTGCAAAGACAGTGATTATGTATGAGTGAGGTGAAAGTGTTGAATGATGATGAAAGTATTTTCTTTTTGGGGATTTTCTTTCTTTTTGGGTCACCCTGCCTTGGTGGGAGACGGCCGACTTGTTGAAAAAAAAAAAAAAAAAGAGCTGTTTGTCACATTTATGGATTTAGAGAAGCTATTTGATAGGATAGACAGGGAAGCCATGTGACAGATGTTGAATATGTATGGAAGACTGGTTGCTAACAGTTATGGGTGTGCCAAAGTATCGGTGGGCATTGGCAATTTTTACAGTTTTTTTTTCAACACGCCAGCTGTCTCCCACCAAGCCAGAGTGACCCAAAAAAAGAAAGAAACACTTTCACCATCATTCACACATAATCATTGTCTTTGAAGCAACTCTCCCAAATATTATATTATATGACCTCTAGTCTATTAAACCATCTGCCAATCCATGAACTATTACTGTTTGAACTATTAATTGTATAATACTGTTTTTATTATGTGCAACTTCAAGATTATTCTAATAAAATTTCCATCTTGACTACCTCGCATTAGTATTAAGATTAAATAAAGAATTATTAAAAAGTTAACCACTCTTATCTTGTCTAGATTTAAGTAGTTATTATGTACTAGGATTAGTCTGACCGAAATGCCCCAGCATGATAGTGGCTTTCTTTGTATTTAACCAAAATTGTAATTACACATTGTAACCTTTGCAAAGAAATAAAATCTTTATTCTTTTTGCAGAGGAGCCCAGATATGACAATTTGGATGTCACTCCAAACAGCCAATACCCCAAACCCCTCCTTTAAAGTGCAGGCACTGTACTTCCCACCTCCAGGACCCAAGTCTGGCTAACCAGTTTCCCTGAATCCCTTCACAAAATATTACACTGCTTACACTCCAACAGCTCGTCAGGTCCCAAAAACCATTCATCTCCATTCACTCCTATCTAACACACTCACACATGCCTGCTGCATGTCCAGGCCCCTTGCATACAAAACCTCTTTTACCCCCTCCCTCCATCCTTTCGTAGGATGACCCCTCCCCCTCCTCCCCTCCACTACAGATTTATACATCCTCCAAGTCATTCTATTTTGCTCCATCCTCTCTAAATGACCAAACCACCTCAATAACCCCTCTTCAGCCCTCTGAATAATACTTTTTGTAACTCCACACCTTCTCCTAATTTCCACACTATGAATTCTCTGAATATTATTTACACCACACATTGCCCTTAGACATCTCCACTGCCTCCAGCCTCCTCCTTGCTGTAGCATTTACAACCCATGCTTCACACCCATATAAGAGTGCTGGTACCACTATACTCTCTTACATTCCCTTCTTTGCCTCCATGGATAACATATTTTGTCTCCACAGACACCTAAATGCACCATTCACCTTTTTTCCTTCATCAATTCTATGGTTAACCTCGTCCTTCATAAACTCATCTGCTGACAATTCTACTCCCAAATATTTGAACACATTTACTTCTTCCATACTCCCTCCCTCCAATGTGATATCCAATCTTTCTTTACCTAACTCGTTTGATACCCTCATCACCTTACTCTTATCTATGCTCACTTTCAACTTTCTTTACAAACCCTCCCAAACTCGTTCACTAACCTTTGCAACTTCTCTTTAGAATCTCCCAAAAGCAAAGTAAAATCAGCAAAAAGTAAATGTGACAACTCCCATTTTGTATTTGATTCCCCATAATTTAATCCCACCCCTCTCCCCAACACCCTAGCATTTACTTCTTTTACAACCCCATCTATAAATATATTAAACAACCATGGTGGCATTACACACCCCTGTCTAAGGCTTACTTTTACAGGAAAGTAATCTCCCTCTCTCCTACACACCCTAACCTGAGCCTCACTATCCTCATAAAAAAACTTTACAGCAACATCTGCCATATTGCTCCCCTATCCACCCTATTGTATGCCTTTTCTAAATCCATAAATGCAATGAAAACTACCTTTATCTAAATATCGTTCATTTATATGTTTCAATCTAAACACCTGATCTACACATCCCCTACTTATTCTAAAGCCTCCTTGTTTATCTGCAATCCTGCTCTCTGTCTTATCCCTAATTCTTTCAATAATAACCCTACCATACACTTTACCTGTATACTCAATACTGCCAATACCAGCAAATACTTAAAATATTAATATTACACATATGCTTATAAATAATAAAATTAGCACTACCAACAACTGTGAGGGGTCTCACACCATCTTTTTCTCTCACTCAATCTTTCTTACTCAAGTCTCCCTTAAAAAAAAAAAATGAAAACATTGCAAGTGATCAGATAAGTAGCTGCTTGAATTCTACCCCAGGAAATGCAGGGTCATGAAGATTGGGGAAGAAGAATGTCAGAAACAGGGTACAGACTAGGAGGACAGTGGCTGCAGACTTCACTCAAAGAAAAAAGATCTTCATATTTTCATCTTTCAAATAATGTATCAGTGAGAAGCAATTTATAATACTGCATTAACTAAAAATGAGTGCATTATATTTGCACAAACCAACCTTTTAGAACGTCGAGGACTTTTGTGTCGCTTGGTCTTTGGAGAAGTGTACTTAATCTTAATGGTCTTAGCAGTTTCTACCTTAGTGTAAGGGATCTCCTTTAACTCTGCCTCAGTTAGGCCTTGTGTCTTCTGCAGATCAAACTCCAGGTGTCGCCGAAGCTCATCTGGCAGTCTTGTATTTTTTACTTCAGATGGAGACCTAGACCGAGACCTAAGGAGAGTATCACTTGAATTCTTAGTGCATTTTGATTTTGATCTATGTACATAAGCTTCAAAGATACAAAAAAATTTAAATCTAAAAATGTTATAATAAATTCAAAATTTAACATACAATTATCAACCTACGTTCAAACTATATATACGTACCTGTGTTTCCTGTGTCGCTTTTTGTTGGAATGTTGGTGATGGTGGGAGTCAGCTTCAGTATCAACACCTGAAGGCTGATAACCACTTTTATGAGAAAGATCCCTCACAGTGGCTGTGCTGCCCCGAACCTGTACCTCGCCTGCCTGCACCTGGGCCCACTGGGTTTCACTGTTTATCATGTTACCACCTGATCTGAAATTACGAAGAGTATTATCAATGATTATAATGAATTTGGTTATGCTGCATTTACATAGGAGAGATTGTGTATTTTGTAGCAGTTTAACTGTCACCCTCCATTTGTAAAATTTTCCCTTAACTTAATTACATAATCCAAATTCAACAAAATTTATCAATTACTAGAAGGTGCATTTACAGGTATTTACAGCAGTACTTAAAGTGAATTCATCATGTTGTCTTCTATACATAAAGATAAGTGCAGTCCAGTGCAATCTTTTACTGACATTTTGCCCACACAATGGGATTATCAATAATCACAAACAGATCTTTTTGTGGATAGATAGACTTTACAGACTTTAGGAAAGCTTTTGGTAGTAGACAACAACATTCAGCATCTTAAACTAGAACATTATGGTATCAGGGGTCATGCTCTTACATACTTTGACACCTTAAGACACCACAAGTATGTCTCCATCATACACACAACCTTATCAACTCAACCTATCAACCTAGGGGTGCCTCAGGGTAATCTTGTTGGCAGTATAAGTAAGTAAGTTATGCTTTCCTTTAAATACATCAGTGATCTTCCCAATGCATTTCAATTACTTCAATCTGTTCTGTTTACAGATGACAACTTTTGTCATTTCCCGTTCAAATCCGAATTCTCTCAATAACACTGTTAATGCGTAGCTCATAAAGGTATCTACCTGAATGACTACCCATACACTCACTCTTAGTATTGACAAGAACTGCTACATGATGTATGATGCAGAGCTGCAAATGGCCAATAAAATATAATGATTAACCCTTAAACTGTCCACACGTAGATATACGTTCACGTGCTTACTGCCCCAAACGTAGATCTACGTTTTATTTTTCATTCATTCAAATTTAGTGCGATAGGCCTGAGTCGCCTAGACATGAGAGAATGGGTCTGCACACTCAGTATGCGCAGTATGAAAAAAATCGGGGACGCCAGGGTACCGCATGGTAGCTCCAGTTAGTTTCAGCTCCATCTTGGGTCAACATCATGGCAAACCCCCGTGATTCACTCATGCCTCTTCGTATTAACACTCTACTATTCCCGGAAAGTGAAACAGAACGCGAGTTTAGTGAATTAGACAGTGATATAGCCACTAATAATCAAGGAATTAGTGAAACTATTGATGACAACCCAGATGACCCTCAGCCCATCACCTCTGGGGTGACCAGTGTGGACAGTGTGGCCATACCAGACCCTCAGCCCAGCACATCTGGTATGGCCAGTGTGGCCACAGACCCTCAGCCCAGCACCTCTAGGGTTGTTAGCGTTGCTACCCAAAGGCAACTTCGCAAGAGGAAATTATCATTTTCCATGTGTTATGGTGATGACGATAGTGAAAGTGATATGTGACGATGATGAAATCGATTTTATGCCCATAGACGATTCGCCGAGTGACAGTGATTATCATTATTCCCCAGTGAAACGTACTTTTGGGAGTCATAACCTACGTTCAGGCAGTGTGCCATATGCAGTCAGAGGCAAGGGTCTTAGCAGGTCACGTTCCAAAACCCCTGCCACTGACAGTGATAGTGATAATGAAGGAGAGTATGCTGGGATGGAGGAAGAAGTGGTGAGTGGCACGATGCCTCGACCACATGGCGCGGTGTGCGAACAGACAAAGGACCACGAGGCACCCTCTCAACCATGTGCTGGCCCCACTCCCGTCCCTCCTCCTGCTCCCCCACGTCCCATGCCACAGGTCCACCCTGCACTATCTGATCATGAATGGAATTGGACTGAACATACACCATTCGTGCCACATCCTTTCAATTTTGATGGCAGTGGAAGTGGCATCATGCCACACTGTCCCATCACAAATGAGTCTACAGAGTTAGACTATTTTCAACTATATTTGATGAGCCGATAATGAAACTGATTGTTACCCAGACCAACCTGTACTACCAATATACAAAGGACCATGTAGATGTTACAGAATCGTCACGGCTGCGCAGGTGGAAAGATACAACTGTGGCTGAAATGTATTTATTCCTTGGCACTGTCATGCTTATGCCACACACATATAAGAACAATATAGCAAACTACTGGTCCACAGACCACTTCATTAGCACTCCAGTCTTCCGTGACCTCCTTCCCTGCAACAGAATGAATCTGTTGCTAAGAATGTTGCACTTCTCTGACAGGAACACACCAAACCGAAATGACCTCCTCTACAAAATCCGGGAATTGTTTACGTATCTCAAGCAAAAATTCAGTGCCTACTTTTATCCATTCAAGAACATTGTTGTTGATGAGTCCTTGGTTCTGTTCAAGGGACGACTGTCATTCAAACAATATACAGTGGACCCTCGGTTAACGAAAGGTCCCGTTAACGAAAGTTTCGGAAAACGTAAGCTTTTTTCGGAATCGGTTAGCGAAAAATTCCTCGGTTACCGAAAGGTATTAGACGTGTCCGCCTGCTCTGCGCAAGCGCAGGACACCGGTGAAGCGTTGTTTACCATTGAGAGAACATTACCCAGTGCGCTCTTTCAAAGATTCACAATATATTTGGTGTATTTTTTGGTGGTTTAGTGATTGTCACTGTGAAATAAGTCACCATGGGTCCAAAGAAGCTTCCTAGTGGCACCCCAGTGGTAGCAGGCATGCAGGGAGTGTAGCATTCATGCAGAGAGTGTAGCATTCATGGAGGGAGTGTAGCATTCATGCAGGGAGTGTAGCATTCATGCAGAGAGTGTAGCATTAATGCAGGGAGTGTAGCATTCATGCAGAGAGTGTAGCATTCATGCAGAGAGTGTAGCATTCATGCAGGGAGTGTAGCATTCATGCAGAGAGTGTAGCATTCATGGAGGGAGTGTAGCATTCATGCAGGGAGTGTAGCATTCATGCAGGGAGTGTAGCATTCATGCAGAGAGTGTAGCATTCATGCAGGGAGTGTAGCATTCATGCAGAGAGTGTAGCATTCATGCAGAGAGTGTAGCATTCATGCAGGGAGTGTAGCATTCATGCAGAGAGTGTAGCATTCATGCAGGGAGTGTAGCAGGCATGCAGGGAGTGTGCAGGCATGCAGGGAGTGTAGCATTCATGCAGGGAGTGTAGCAGGCATGCAGGGAGTGTAGCAGGCATGCAGGGAGTGTAGCATTCATGCATTAAAAGAAAAAGAAGGAAGTAACCCCAGAGAGGGACTTGTTACCTGAAGTCCTTTTGGAGGGGATTTCCCTTCCAACCATTAACACCCTGCCCCTGTCAGCAACTCTAGTTTCCCAGATGCTTGCAACTCTTCAATAAAGGTAAGTAAATGTTATTGTTTTTTTTTTTTGAGTGATTATTTTTGTGGAGCAATTAATTGTATTTACATTATTTCTTATGGGAAATAAGGTTTCAGATAACGAAAGATTCAGATTAAGTAATAGCTCCTGGAACGGATTAATTTCGTTAACCGAAAGTCCACTGTATACCAAGCAAACGTAATCGCTTTGGTATAAAACTGTTTGTTATGTGTGTTATGGGGTGTTATGGACTTGTTATGGGGGCTATGGAACCCAGCATGTATTGTAGTAATTAAATAACATGAATACCTAATTATATTGAATTAATCGGAAGTACTGCTTAAGAAGCTGAGTTAAACTGATTTTCTCAATATAATAGGTTATAAATATAAATGCACACATTTTTATAAGTACTAGTTTATAAGTTGCATGTCTCATTGTAATTACATAAGATATATTGAGAGTACATGAGGAGGATGTGCAAAGTGATAGGTTTTTGTTTGTTTATGTGAGAGTGGGAGGAGCTTAGAGAGAGTTCTTCTTCCCACACTCTCTCTCCTGGCAATATGGCTGATGCAGTGAGCTGGTATTGTTATTGCTGACCTTAACTTGGTTTCTGGGCAGAATGAGTGTCCAAGAGGAAATGGGGAGTGTTGTAGATCGATGTTACCATGATATTCTGTGATCTTCAGTGTATCAAGACACTGGAGGGTTAAAGAATGTTAAGAAAAAGAGAGTTAAAGGTGGCAGGTAAACCATGAGCTTTTGGGGAGGCTGGTTATATGTTTAGGAGTGAAGACCTGTACATTATATATATATACAGTGGTCCCTCGGTTTTCGCCGAAAATTTGTTCCAGAATGCTGCTCAAGTGCCATTACCGAACGAATTTACTTCCTTAAGAAATAATGTCACGTAGGTTAGTCTATTTCAGACCCCCAAAAATACACTTGCAACAGCACTTACGAAAATACACTTACATAAATGTTCGAGTTTGGAGATGCACGAAAACCGAGGGACCACTGTATATATATATATATATATATATATACAGTGGTACCTCGAGTTACGATGGTCCCCAAAATCGCCCTTTATGTAAGTTTATTTTTAAATGCTTTTGTAGGTATATTTTGGGGGTGTAAAGGACTAGTCTATTTTACATTATTCCTTATGAGGATAAATTCGTTTGGTAATGGCACTTGAACAGCATTCTCGAACGAAAAAATATCGTAACTCGAGGTACCACTGTATATATATATATATATATATACAGTGGTACCCCGACTTACGATGGTCCCCAAACACACCCTTTTATGTAAGTTGATTTTTTTAAATGCTTTTGTAAGTGTAATTTTGGGGGTCTAAAAGGACTAGTCTATTTTACATCATTTCTTATGGAGATAAATTTGTTTGGTAATGGCACTTGAACAGCATTCTGGAATGAAAAAATATCGTAAGTCGGGGTACCACTGTATGTATATATATATATATATATATCTTTCTTCTTTCAACACGTCGGCCGTTTCCCACCAAGGCGGGGTGGCCCAAAAGGAAAAACGAAAGTTTCTCCTTTTACAATTAGTAATATACACAGAAGAAGGGGTTACTAGCCCCTTGCTCCCGGCAGTTTAGTCGCCTCTTACGACACGCATGGCTTACGGAGGAAGAATTCTGTTCCACTTCCCCATGGTGATAATAGGAAATAAGAACAAGAACTAGTAAGAAAATAGAAGAAAACCCAAAGGGGTGTGTATATATATGCTTGTACATAAATGTGTAGTGTGACCTAAGTGTAAGTAGAAGTAGCAAGATGTACCTGAAATCTTGCATGTTTATGAGACAGAAAAAAGACACCAGCAATCCTACCATCATGTAAAACAATTACAGGCTTTCGTTTTACACTCACTTGGCAGGACGGTAGTACCTCCCTGGGTGGTTGCTGTCTACCAGCCTACTACCTATAATATATATATATATATATATATATATTTTTTTTTTTTATTAACACATCGGCCGATTCCCACCAAGGCAGGGTGGCCCGAAAAAGAAAAACTTTCATCATCATTCACTCCATCACTGTCTTGCCAGAAGGGTGCTTTACACTACAGTTATAAAACTGCAACATTTACACCCCTCCTTCAGAGTGCCGGCACTGTACTTCCCATCTCCAGAACTCAAGTCCGGCCTGCCGGTTTCCCTGAATCCCTTCATAAATGTTACTTTGCTCACACTCCAACAGCACGTCAAGTATTAAAAACCATATGCCTCCATTCACTCCTATCAAATACGCTCACACATGCTTGCTGGAAATCCAAGCCCTCGCACACAAAACTTCCTTTACCCCTCCCTCCAACCTTTCCTAGGCCGACCCCTACCCCGCCTTCCTCCACTACAGATTTATACACTCTCGAAGTCACTCTGTCTCGTTCCATTCTCTCTACATGTCCAAACCACCTCAACAACCCCTCCTCAGCTCTCTGGACAATCGTTTTGGTAATCCCGCACCTCCTCCTAATTTCCAAACTCCGAATTCTCTGCATTATATTCACACCACACATTGACCTCAGACATGACATCTCCACTGCCTCCAGCCTTCTCCTCATTGCAACATTCATCACCCATGCTTCACACCCATATAATGTTGGTTTAAATAACCTTTTGAGAGGAATTTGAGAGGACCAATAAGTTTTCAGATACAGCAGCTGATCCTGAATGTAAGTATTCCCCTAATCTCTAAGATCTTTAAGTAAATACCCTATGCTAGTACATGTAGAACCTTGATGATAAATAAGGGAAAATAACATAACAATGTGTGACTGTGAGACTGGTCTTGTGTTGGATGTCATTATCTACACAGGAAAAAATACACTCGATGATACCAGGCGCATGTTGGGCATTTCTGGTGATGTTGTTCGCAATATGATGCAGCCATACCTTGGCAAGGGTCATACATTGTTCACAGACAACTGGTACACAAGCCCTATGCTCGCTGATTTCCTACGTGTGAACAACACTGATATATGTGGAACAGTGAGAAGAAATAGAAAACACAAGCCAAAGTTCACTGGAGGAAGTGTAGTGCAGGCGTTTCATGCCAATGACATCATGGCACTGTCATGGCATGACAAACGGGACGTGACATTGCTGTCAACCATCCACAGAAACGAGATGGTACAGACAGACAGACTGAGCAGGTTCAACAATGAACCTATTGAAAAGCCAGCTGTTGTCATCGACTATACACACAATATGCGACTAGTCGACAAGTGTGACATG
>WNWK01043251.1:0-15589 GCA_009830355.1 Cherax destructor
ACATGTACATCCTGAAGCCTACTCATCAACCTTTTATCCACCAATACATAATCCAACAAACTACTTTCCTTACGTGCTATATCATACCTTGTATATTTATTTATCCTCTTTTCATAAAATATGTATTACTTATTACCAAACCTCTTTCTACACATAGCTCAATTAATGGCTCCCCATTTACATTTACCCTGGCACCCAAATTTACCTACTACTCCATCCACAACATTTTTACCCACTTTAGCATTAAGATCCCCAACCACAATTACTCTCTCACTTGGTTCAAAACTCCCACACACTCACTCAACATTTCCCAAAATCTCTCTCTCTTCTACACTTCTCTCTTCTCCAGGTGCATAAACACTTACTATAACCCACTTTTCACATCCAACCTTTATTTTACTCCACATAATCCTTGAATTTATACATTTATATTCCTTCTTTACCTGCCATAACTGATTATTCAACATTATTGCCACTCCTTCTTTAGCTCTAACTCTATTTGAAACCCCTGATCTAATCCCATTTATTTCTCCCCACTGAAACTCTCCTACCCCTTCAGCTTTGTCTCACTTAAAGCCAGGACATCCAGCTTCTTTTCATTCATAACATCTACAATCATCTCTTTCTTATCATTCGCACAACATCCACGCACATTCAAACATCCCACTTTGACGATTTTCTTCTTCTTCTTTTTAGTAAGCTATACAGGAAAAGGGGTTACTAGCCCATTGTTCCGGCATTTTAGTTGACTTTACAACACGCATGGCTTACGGAGGAAAGATTCTTATTCCACTTCCCCATGGATATGAAAGGGAAAAGCAATAAGAACAAGAACTATTAAGATAAAATCAAAGAAAACTCAGATGAGTGTGTATACAATAAACGTGTACATGTTTGTGTAGTGTGACCTAAGTGTAAGTAGAAGTAGCAAGACGTACCTGAAATCTTGCATGTTTATGAGACAGAAAAAAGACACCAGCAATCCTACCATCATGTAAAACAGTTTCAGGTTTCTGTTTCACAGTCACCTGGCAGGATGGTAGTACCTCCCTGAGTGGTTGCTGTCTACCAACCTACTACCTATAGGGGTACCAACACATATATGGGTGTGAAGAATGGGTTGTAAATGCTGCAGCAAGGAGGAGACAGGAGGCAGTAGAGATGTCATGTCTAAGGGCAATGTGTGGTGTTAATATGCAGAGAATTCGTAGTGTGGAAATTAGGAGGTGTGGAGTTACTAAAAGTATTAGCCTGAAGGCTGAAGAGGGGTTATTGAGGTGGTTTGGTCATTTAGATTGAGTGGAACAAAGTAGAATGACTTTGAGACCATATAAATCTGTAGGGGAAGGTGGGGTAGGGGTCATCCTAGGAAAGGTTGGAGGGAGGGGGATAAGGGAGGTTTTGTGGGCGAGGTGCATGGACTTACCAGCAATTATAATCAAATAGAAGCGCTAAACCACAGGGGTTATACAGACTTACCAGCAAGCGTGTTAGATAGTGAATGGAGACGAATGGTTTTTAGGACCTGACTAGCAGTTGGAGTTTGAGCAGGGTAATATTTTGTGAAGGGATTCAGGGAAACTGGTTAGCCGGACTTGAGTCCTGGAAGTGGGAAGTACAATGCCTGCACTTTAAAGGAAGGATTTAGGATATTGGCTGTCATATCTGAGCGCCTCTGCAAAAACTGTGATTATGTACGTATGAATGATACTGAAAGTGTTGAATGATGATGAAAGTTTTTTCTTTCTTTTTGGAGTTTTCATTATTTTTTTTTGTCACCTTGCCTTAGTGGGAAACGGCCGACATGTTAAAAAAAAAAAATACAGGGAAAGGGAGTTACTAGCCCCTTGTTTCCGGCATTTTAGTCGCCTTTGACAACTAACACGGCTTACGGAGGAAGAATTCTGTTCCACTTCCTTATGGAGATAAGTGGAAATAAACAAGAACTATTATGAAAATAGAAGAAAGCCCAGAGGGGTGTGTATATATATGCTTGTACATGCATGTGTAGTGTAGAAGTAGCAAGACGTACCTCAAATTTTTGCATGTTTATAAGACAGAAAAACACACCAGTAATTCTACCATCATGTAAAACAATTACAAGTTATAACTTCATACTCACTTGGCAGGACGGTAGTACTTCCCTGGGCAGTTGCTGTCTACCAACCTACTACCACAGGATGGTAGTACCTCTCTGGGCAGTTGCTGTTTACCAACCTACTACCACAGTATGGTAGTATTTTCCTGGGTGGTTGCTGTCTACCAACCTACTACCACAGGATGGTAGTACCTCCCTGGGCAGTTGCTGTTTACCAACCTACTACTACAGGATGGTAGTACCTCCCTGGGTGGTTGCTGTCTACCAACCTACTACCACAGGATGGTAGTACCTTCCTGGGCAGTTGCTGTCTACCAGCCTACTACCACAGGATGGTAGTACCTCCCTGGGTGGTTGCTGTCTACCAACCTACTACCACAGGACGGTAGTACCTCCCTGGGTGGTTGCTGTCTACCAACCTACTACCACAGGACGGTAGTACCTCCTTGGGTGGTTGCTGTCTACCAAACCTTCTACCTAATTGTGTATAATATATTTATTATACAGTGGATCCTCGGTTAAAGGCCGTAATCCGTTCCAGAAGCTTGCCCTAAAACCGAAATGGCCTATAACTGAAATAATATTCCCCATAAGAATTAATGTAAATACAATTAATCCGTTCCAGACAAAAATGTTCACAATTTTTTTTTTTTTTTTAACAATTAAATCAGTACAGTGGACCCCCGGTTAACGGCCATAATTCGTTCCAGAATGCTGTTCAAGTGCTTTTACCGAACGAATTTATTCCCTTAAGGAATAATGTAAATTAGATTAGTCCTTTTAGACCCACAAAAATACACTTACATAATGGGTCGAGTTTTGAGCAGTATGTTAACCGGGGGTCCACTGTATTACATACCTTTATTGAAGACTAATGCTGACTTCTGGAAGATAGGGAGGAGGAAATAGGGAGGTGTTGGTGTTTGGAAGGGGAATCCCCCTCCAAAAGGACTTCAGGTAACAAGTCCCTCTCTGGGGTTACTTCCCTTCTTTGTCTTTTAATCCCACTAGGACCAGCGTGAGAGTCACTGGACCCCTGTCTAGAAAAATAACTGTCCAGAGTGCTCTGTTTCTGGTGCCTCTTTAACATTTCCCTGAAGTGGGACAAGGTTTTGTCACTAAACATGTTGCAGATATGGCTTGTTTCAGCTTGGTCAGGATGGTATTTTTCAACAAAACTTTGTAACCTATTCTACATTCCACACATTTCCTTAATCACTGAAGAAGGCACCTCTTTCTCTTCCTTTTCCTCCTCCTCGTTTTCTGAAGCAATTTCCTCAACTCTGGTCTGATGATGTTCCAGTTCCAGCTCTTCAGTGGTTAGCTCATCCCTGTGGTCCTGCACCAACTCTTCCACATCCTCGCCACTCACCTCCAACCCCAGGGACTTGCCCAATGCCACAATACCTTCCACAGGGTCGTCAGGGTCAGGGTCAGCCTCAAACCCTTCAAAATCCCTCTGTTGGACACAACCTGGCCACAATGGTCTCCAAGCAGAGTTCAAAGTCATGGAAGTCACTCCCTCCCAAGCCTTACCTATAAGGCTTATGCAGTTGTAGATATTGAAGTGATTCTTCCAGAACTCTCTAAGGGTCAATTCAGTGTCCGAGGTCACTTCAAAGCACTTTTCAAACACTGCTTTTGTGTAGAGTTTTTTGAAGTTAGAAATGACCTGCTGGTCCATGGGCTGGAGAAGAGGAGTGGTGTTAGGAGGCAAGAACTTCACTTTTATAAATTTGAAGTCCCTAAACATTTGGTCTTCCAAGTCTGGAGGATGTTCAGGAGCATTATCCAGTACCAGGAGGCACTTGAGTCCCTAATTGTTTTCCTGAAGGTATTTTTTCACACTTGGGCCAAACACATCATCAACCCAATCTTTGAAAATTTGCCTTGTGACCCATGCATTATGATTTGCTTTTCACATCACACACAATCTTTTCTTGTGGACATTGTGTTTCTTGAACACTCTGGGATTTTCAGAGTGATACACGAGTAAAGGCTTCACTTTGAAATCCCCACTAGCATTGCTACACAACAAGAGAGTTAGCCTGTCTTTCATAGGCTTGTGTCCTGGCAGTGTCTTTTCCTCCTGTGTGATGTAGGTCCTGTTGGGCATTTTCTTCCAAAACAGGCCTGTTTCGTCACAATTAAACACTTGTTGGGGTTTCAGATTTTCATTCTTTATGTAGTCCTGAAATTCAGACACAAACTTTTCACCAGCACGTTTGTCTGAACTTGCAGCCTCACAGCCTCACCATGCCTTACAACACTGTGTATGGCACTACGCTTCTTAAATCTCTCAAACCAGCCTTTGCTGGCCCTAAATTCACTACAAGCAGCACTTGTTCCAGGAGTTTTCTTCACAAGATCTTCATGCAAATGCCTTGCCTTCTCACAAATAACAGACTCCACTACACTCTCTCTCACTATTTCTTTTTCTTTAATCCACAATAACAATAACTTTTCCATTTCTTCCATTATTGGTGACCTTTGTTTCGTTACAAAAGCTACTCCTTCGGCAACATCAGCGTCCTTGATTTGTTCTTCCTTTGCCAGCTTCTGGAAGCTGGTTGTTGTATCTGGGTCATCATTCCGCCCTTCCTTCCTTCCTACATTCCTTCTTACCTTCCTTCCTTTCATCTTGTCCTTCCTTTCTTCCTTCCTTCTGGTTTCTATATATACGCATATATAATCACTGGACACTTCGTAGAATTGCTATTAGCTTCTGGAAGCTGGCTGTTGTTTCTGGGTCGTCATTCCTTCCTTCCTACATTCCTTCTTACCTTCCTTCCTACCTTCCTTCCTGCCTTCCTTCCTGCCTTTCTACCTTCCTTCATACATTCCTTCCTACATTCCTACCTACCTACCTTCCTTCCTTTCATCTCCTCCTTCCTTCCTTTCTTCCTTCTGGTTTCTATATATACGCATATATAGTCACTGGACACTTCATAGAACTGATATTTAGCTTCTGGAAGCTGGTTGTTGTGAGTGTGTGGACTTATAAATATGCCGAGTCAGGGTGCGGCTGCTGTCAAAATGACATATTATACCATCACTCACCACCCTCACTGCCTTGTCAACACCCATGGGGTCCCATGCTCTTCTTCCCTACAGTCCTTTCTACCTACTTACCTACCTACTTACTTACCTACTTATTTTCTTTCATTCTTTTTTCTTCCTTCTAGTATCCTGGGCATTACCTTCCTCCTACCTTCCTTCCTTCCTACCTACCTACCTTTCTACCTACATGCCTTCCTTCCTACCTACCTACCTTCCTTCCTTTCATTTCCTTCCATCTGGTTTCTATATATACGCATATATAGTCACTGGACACTTCATAGAACTGATATTTAGCTTCTGGAAGCTTGTTGTTGTGAGTGTGTGGACTTATAAATATGCTGAGCCAGGGTGCGGCTGCTGTCAAAATGACATATTATACCATCACTCACCACCCTCACTGCCTTGTCAACACCCATGGGGTCCCATGATCTTCTTCCCCACAGTCCTTCCTACCTACTTACTTATTTTCTTTCATTCTTTTTTCTTTCTTCCTTTTAGTATCCTGGGCATTGCTTTCGGTCACAAACTCCTCAAAACCATGAAATTCATCTTCACTGACACTTCCATAAGTGTTAGAGCTATCACCTGGGAAGAGAAGAGTCCCAGATTCGCCCGGAGTCAGATATTTCTTACTGCTAGGCATGCTGAACAAGGACTACTGAAATGGCGTTCCCACAATGCACCACTGGCTCCCCGATTTTTTTTATACTGCGCACACTGACCACACAGACCCATTCTCTCACATGTGGGCCTACCAGCTTTCTACCACTTGATTTGAGGCCGCTAGAATTTATGCGTATTAATACGTCTGAAACAGTGGCTCGTAAGACGTATATATACGACCGAAACAGTCAAAGGGTTAAGTTAAATAGAAAAAAATTAATTGCCAAATTTTAGGGGCCACAAAACTTTAATATTTCTACAAAATTGGGAAGATGTACAATGCTCTAGTTAACATCAGATGAAAGATAAAGGCTATATAATTGGTAACCCAGGCCATTTTAGCAAAAATGTCAGTAGATTCCATTATAAAAAATATTGAAATTAGTGATTTGTTTTTTGTTATTTTTTTTGTGGGAAAAAAAATCAATAAAAACAAAGCTGTAAAAGATATCGGAAATCCGCATAGGTTGGTTGTAGAGCTATCGTTACTCAATAATGTGTGCAAAAATCATGACAATCCTATTAATACTTTTCGCAAAAAATCTCTCACAATGTCAATAATTTATTTCTGAGTTATTAATATATTTTTTTCTGTAAAACTCTATGGATACGGCGCACTAAATCTCAGCGTGTTGCATACGTCAACACTTGTTGAGACCCCAGAGGCCACACATCAGAGATGTTCCTATGTAGTGTTTTTTTAATGAAACAATCATAAAAATTGTAATTTTTGGAGATAAAAAAAAAAAAAACACTAATTGGCAACATGTATTATTTATGACAGCAAGAACAAAAAAATTACATTTAAGGAAACACATACTTAGAAATATGATATAAACAAGCTGATTACACCAAAATGTTGCCAGAATGATGCACTATTTTTTTTGGTAAGAAAACATTTTTTTCCATAATTTTTCAATCTTCCTTTCCTAATCACTCAAAAAAGGTTCACCCCTCCCTTAACCGAGTTGGCCGATAACAGGAACAGCCTTTAACCGAGGGTCCACTGTACAGTGGACCCCCGAGTTTCGTAAACCCCGGAAATCGTACACTTATGTAAGTATAATATTGTAAGTGCTTGTGGAAGTGTATTTTTGGGGGTCTGAAATAGACTAACCTACGTGACATTTTTCCTTAAAAGAGTAAATTCGTTCGGTAATGGCGCTTGAGCAGACTTCAGGAGTGAAGTTTTTACGAAACTCGGGGTCCACTGTATACTGTATTATTATACACAATACAGAAGGTCCACAATGTGTTGATAAGTTGAACACTTCGTGTATTATGAATATTATTCACAATATAGCAGGTCGCCAGTGTGTTTGTAAGTTGGTCACTTACTGTAAAATGTAAGTGATCATTTTTTCACCAACACATCATATCGATCTGATTTTTTTTATCAGGTCGGCCGTTTCCCACCGAGGCAGCGTGACCCAAAAAGAAAGAAAAAAAAATTCTTTTTATTTTTCAAAATCTTCTACAACACTATTTTTTTTTCCAGGGCCTCCCACAGTTAAAGGGTTTAAGAAAATTCTGGGTTGTACACCTCCCTTTTTTTTTTTGTTTATTGTAATCTACTCTCAGCTTGTCAAGTACACACATAAAGTAAAAAAAAAGGGGCATCTGGAGAAGAGTTTTTCCAAGCTGAAAATTATCAAAACTTACTTGAGATCATCAATTCAGTAAGAACGTTTGAACAGTTTGGTGATTATGTCCACTGAATCTGCAATTAGCAGGAGTTTAAACTTCGACAAAATTCTAAAAGACTTTGCAGAGAAAAAAGCAAGAAAAATAACTTTCTCCTAATAAGAGGCAATAATAATATGACACTTATAGTAGTTTACGAATGTTAAATGATTTTTAGAAGTCCAAAAAAGATAATTTGTTTCCAACAGTGCACTTAAATTCTGATTTTTTTCTGAACAAAAATAAATTAATATTTTTAATAAATCATTTCACAGTCACTAAAGCACGTGGTATTGTGACTATGTACTTTTCAGAGGTGATATACAAATTTTGTTTGTTACTTGTAGGCTTACATGTATGCAATTTTATATTAAAATGTAGCTTACATCTGTTTGGTCTATTAACTCGCAAGCATTTTTTAAGCACATAGTTTGATTGCTTTCCATACAAGGGGCCCACCAAAATTGTTCTTAATTGGGCCCCACACCTCCTAAGGCTGGCTCTGCCAAGCACTAATGCTTGATTGGCCCTAGCCGACTACATTGTCCCACTAAACCAGGCAAATGATTCAGGCAGGGCCAGCACTGAGCCTCCCACTTGACCTCTATCCTCTCACCAATGGAGTCACCAACAGGTCTGCAGCTGCAATGGCCGCTCAAGTTCTGGTCAAGAAAAAAAAACGAAAGTTTTGCAGGTCACCATGCATGTCAACTGCAGAGGGAAGAGTTTAGTTTGGTCCATGTATGTCATGGCCACCAGTACTGCCAAGACAGCAAACATTGTAATCACCCACTGTGAACATAAATTACCAATCAGAGAGGTTTATAAGGAACTAAATTTCAAAATATTAAATTTAAGTTTATTACATAGTGGTATGTAAATTAGTACAGTACACACAAATATAATACACACACACACAAAATAAGAAATTCATACATCTTTTATACCCAACACAAATGTAACGTATCATATTTCATTAAGGATTACACATTAATTTTCACTATCCTTTTCTATTCTTTAATTGTAAATTTATGAGTTTTACTATGTCTTCATCATTTATCTTACAGAGAAATAACACTACCTCCGTGGAAAAAGCATCAATGAATCTATTTGCCTATGTGCATGCTGTATCACACCTAAGTGACCTTTATACTACAATAGGTACTGTTTTGGTCATCCTCCTTGCATTATGCTACTATCCCACACCTCTTCTCACTGATCCTCTGTTACTCCCATACATTTTCATTATCCTTTAATTATTACTGCTGCTTCCAATTTTTTTTAATTCTTTCGTATATTTGTTTATGTCTGTAACTGCTCCTTACTGTTCAGTTTCCCACTTGTGTGCTTGCTCAAAGTCCTTGGATCTCCCAAACAATTTTGTTTCTAAAATTACGAACAAATAGGCAAACATTTTACCTTTTGGTACATTTTCTTTTTATCTTGACTGGGATATTAACATACAGTGGACCCTCGGTTTTCGTTGAAAATTCTTTCCAGAATGCTGTTTGAGTGCCGTTACCGAACGAATTTGTTCCCATAAGGACAAATGTAAATTAGATTAGTCATTTCAGACCCCCAAAAATACACTTACAAAAGCACTTACGAAAATACACTTACATAATTGTTCGAGTTTGGAGGTGAACGAAAACCGAGGGTCCACTGTATATACAGACATGTATAAAAATTATTATGATGAAGGTTATGAGTCATAATTTTAGAGATAGTGCTGTACATTGAATCTTTGACCTCTGCTACACTGATCTGCAACACAGTAACACTTGAAATCTGTTCTTAACACAGTACTATACTTCAGTTCCCATGCATATTTTCATTATTACCCTCAAATTGAAAATGTTTTCATCATGGCCTAATGTAATCAAACATGGTGTTATCCTCAAAAGAATTTTATTATAAACTCACTCAGTAATTAGCATGGAATTTACAATACCTAATCTAACACGGAGACACATGCTTTGTAGTTTGCATATGGAGATAATCTAACAAGCAGACATTTTTGCCAATCCCAACTAACACGGGTTATGTTAACTTGTTTCAGCCATAGTTTCAAGGTTATCTTAATTTCCACCAACACCACCTGCAGTTCCACAGACTGCCACTCCCTACGAGCCCCGTTGGGTGGGGATTGGGGCTAGGCTTCGGGGATATTGGTCCCAGAAGTAAGAGAGGTACAATGTACCTCTTCCCATGGTAAGACATTTTGAATGTCAACGACACTCCTCCAATGGGGAGCCAAAACCAAGTCACCAACTGGTAGAGACCGGCAGCAAAATACAGTGGACCCTCGGTTTTCGTTCACCTCCAAACTTGAACAATTATGTAAGTGTATTTTTGTAAGAGCTTTTGTAAGTGTATTTTTGGGGGTCTGAAACGACTACTCTAATTTACGTTTGTCCTTATGGGAACAAATTCGTTCGGTAACAGCACTTGAACAGCATTCTGGAAAGAATTTTCAACGAAAACCGAGGGTCCACTGTACTGTGAATCTCTAAAGAAAAGAAGAACACAAGGTTTTTGTGTTTTGTAGATTTCATCCAAGGTTTTTCTTAATTCCTTCTCAAAACTACATTTACTCAATGTTTAAGAACAGGTATATATTTAATTAAAATACTGTACACTGGTTACAATACAGCCTTTCCTCATTTAGCGACGTACTCGTTTACTGACGCCTCGGACTTACGACGGGCTCTCTGACCAGTATGCATACCTAAATAATGTATATTAGAGCTGATTTTCTCTATTCTGTTTATTGAAATATACAGTACACTACTGTATAAATATTTAAAAAATATACTAAAAATGTTATAAATGGTACAAAGGTGACATTAACACAATATCAAAGATGGTTGATACAAACCCACTACCATTATAGTATGCTCCTTGCTTAGCGATGAATTTGTTTACCGACGTGGTCTTAGGAATGGAACTCCATCGTTAAGTGGGGAGAGGCTGTACTGTGTTTCCACACTGGTCACAATTCCTCCCTCAGTATGAGAACACACCACTGTGGCCAACATGGGAACATGCAGTGCTCTAGCATGGGGGGGAGTGATCAGTGCAGTGATGTGCTGTTAAAAACAGTGACCTGTGTGCAAAGATGTGAGGTGCACACTACACTGCAGCAATGAGGACAGCCAAAGAGTTACCTGGTGACCAATGTGTAGTGATGTGAGATGCACACTACACTGGAGCACAGAGCAGTGATGTGAAATGCACACTAGGATGTGCACTATCTTTGGAGAATTTTGCACTGTTTAGTGAACAGCATCTTCACTACTGTCCAGTGAAAGTTCTCTGTATATTCTCCAGGTCTGCAATTTGTACAGCAATATTCCAGCCTAGAGAGAACAAGTGATTTGAAGAGAATCATCATAGGCTTGGCATCCCTAGTTTTAATTAAAGGTCCTCATTATCCATCCTATTGAATGTCTTCACTGTATTGTACGTCACTATGCTATCATTGTGTTAGCTGTGTTACATTTATCTTACTGACACATTCATGCACAAAAAACGAGCGCGCACTTGTTTTGCAGGAGTTGAGCTATGAATCGACCCCTGCAACCACAATTAGGTGAGTACACACACACACACAAACCTACCCACCACTGTGCTTATCAACACACCTATCCCAGCTCTACATATCAATATTTAAAACCTGTCAAAGAAACAATATTATTATTATTATAATCAAAAGAAGCGCTAAACCACAAGGGTTATACAGCGCGGCAGGGCAGAACAGGATGCAGGGAGAATGGATTGTAAGAGGGAGATGGATGATTAGTAGGGTATGGAGTGCAGCAGGACAGTGGATAGTGCAGGGATAGAGGGTAGCAAGAGATCGAGGTAGAAGGGACTGAGGGAGGTGCTAAAGGTACAATCTTCAGAGTTTGTGTAGTAAGTCAGTTTCTGTCAAAAAGTTAACGAGAGAGTCAGGATTAAAGGAGGGTCCATCAGCAAGAAGGGAAGGTAGAGAAATGGCCGCAGACCGAAGACGCCGTTGGAGGTAAATCCTGCATGCTCGTTGATATAGTGGGCAGTCCAACAGAATATGTCGAACAGACACTGGAACCTGACAATGCTCACAGAGAGGGGCAGGGAGCCTCTCCATGAGATACCCGTGAGTAAGACGAGTGTGGCCGATGCGAAGACAGGAGAGTGTAGTTTCCCAACCTCGACATTGGTGACAAGAAGAAGGCCAGAAACCTATACAGTGGACCCCCGGTTAACGAACACCCCGGAAATCGTACAATTATGTAAGTATAATATTGTAAGTGCTTGTGGAAGTGTATTTTTGGGGGTCTGAAATAGACTAACCTACGTGACATTATTTCTTAACCCTTTGACTGTCGGAGGCCCCATTCTGAAACTGTCATTCTATGTCGGAAAATTTTGGAAAAAAAAAAAAATTATTTTTTCTTATGAAATGATAGAGAATCTTTTCCCGATTGTAATGACACCAAAAGTATGAAATTTGATTGAAAACTTACGGAATTACGCTCTCGCAAAGTTAGCGATGTCAGTGATATATACGCATCGGCGATTTCGCCGACTTTGAGCCCTATTTTAGGCCAATTCCATTGGGACAGTCGACCAAACTCATAGCTATTTCTTTAGAACTCCATTTGTTCTATCGATTGAGTACAAGAAATCACCAATTTACCGATTTCAACTACCCAATAAAGTGGTCAGAAAATGGCAATTTCGCCAATTTCATGCAAAATAAAAAAGATGTCAATTTCAAAATAGGGTCCAGAATAAACAATGCAGACATCCCTAGCACTAAAATAAGATGTTATCTGTTCATTAGTCATGTCTTTAGGCCCCTCTTACATTACTCTTGCTTTCTATTTTGATTTTTTATTCACTCAAAAAATAGAAGATTTATTGTTATGCAGACTATTGCATTATTGTAAAAACTGTATAAATAATATCTGTGCACTTGTAAAAGAATATTAGACTCACCAGTTGATGTGTATTGGACGCATGGTGTGATTTGTTTACTTTTGAACATTGGCAAAAATCGAACATTTCCGCTACTTTGAGCTCAATTTCAAGATCGTTTACATCATGAAACTAATCAAAATAATCTCTATTCCTGTAACATGTTTTCCATTCTATCAAATGAGACCATGAAAAAGAGAATACAACCATAAATACTATACGAAAATACACCTCAAAGACGGCGTTTTAATTAAAAAAAACTGGTCGGAGTTTTTTTTTTCTCATTATGTATTGCTTGCTGCAGGATTTTTTTATACTGCGCACACTGACCACACAGACCCATTCTCTCACATGTGGGCCTACCAACTTTCTCCTGCTTGATTTGAGGCCGCTAGAATTTAGGCGTATAAATACGTCCGAAACATTGGCTCGTAAGACGTATATATACGTCCGAAACAGTCAAAGGGTTAAGGAAGTAAATTCGTTCGGTAATGGCACTTGAGCAGGCTTCTGGGATGAAGTTTTTTCGTTAACCGGGGGTCCACTCTACTCGGTTTAACCCTTTCGGTGTTATGGTCGTACAAGTACGTTTTACGCACTGTGGTTATTGATGTACTAGTAGGCCTAAATTCTAGCGCCCTCAAATCAAGCAGAAACAGGCTGTTAGGCCTAGATGTGATAGAATGGGTCTGTGCGGTCAGTGTGCGCAGTATAAAAAAATTCCTGCACGACCACAGTGCATAATGAGGAAAAAAAAACTCTGACCGTGTTTTTGGTTTAAAACAGCGACTTTGCAGTCTATTTTCGTATGGTATTTATGCTTGTATTCTCGTTTTCTTAGTCTCATTTTATAGAATAGATGATATATTACAGAAATAGAGATAATTTTGACTGGTTTCACGATGACAAGTACCTTGAAACAGAGCGCAAAGTAGCGAAAATGTTTGATTTTGGCCGATGTTCAGGAGTAAACAAATCACACCATGCGTCCAATACACATCAACTGGAGAGTCTAATATTCATGCACAAGTGCGCTGATATTTATACCATTTTTACAGTGATGCAGTTGTATACATAACAGTAAATCTTCTATTTTTTGTGAGAATAAAAATTCAAAATGGAAAGCAAAAGTAATGTAAGAGGGGCTTGGAGACGTGACAAATGAACAGAGATGTTATTTTAGTGCCAGGAATGTCTGCCTTGTTTATTATGGACCCTATTTTGAAATTGGCATCGTTTGAAATTTGTGTGAAATTGGTCAAATTGCCATTTTCTGACCACTATTTTGGGTAGTTGAAATTGGTAAATAGGCGGTTTCTTGTACTCAGTCGCTAGAAGAAATGGAGTTCTAGCGAAATAGCTATACTTTTAGTAGACTGAAACATTGGAATGTGCTGAAAATAGGGCTCAAAGTGGGCGAAATCGCCGATGCCTAAGTGTCATGGCTACCGCTAAGTTCGCGAAAGCATAATTCCGTTAGTTTTCGATCAAATTTCATAATTTTTGTGGCGTTATGGTCGGAAAAAGATTCTCTATCATTCCATAAGAAAAAATATTTTTTTTTTTTTAAATTCGTGGACCCTGATATTTATTTATTTATTTAATTCATGTTAAGCGCTAAACCTATTTGGGTTATTCAGCGCAATACTTTGTGGAGGTTTGATCCTCCGTCTGCTGGGCGCGAGACAGACACGAGAACGAGTTTCAGAGAGACCCCTTGGACGCCCAAAGGGTTAATAGAATGAAGTTTGTTATTTAGCAGGTCAGACCAGCATTGTTGCCAACGGGTGCAAAGGTGGGTAGCAATGACCGCAAAATAGTCCGTAAAAGGAACACTTCTAAAGGAAACTGGAAGGTCATGTACTGCTGACCGCGCAGCAGTGTCTGCCTGTTCATTGCCCTGTACGTCAACATGACCAGGGACCCAACAAAAAACAATATCTTTGTGCTTGCTAGAGATACGGCGTAACCAAAGTTGGATACGAAGAACTAGGGGGTGAGGTGTATCAATTTTACGGATAGCCTGTAAAGCACTAAGGGAGTCTGAAACGACCACAAATGGTGACACAGGCATAGATGCAATACGGATAAGTGCCACAAGAATGGCATACAATTCAGCCATAAATATGCTAGCCGAGGGTAATAGATGCCCTCGCACGATGCTGTCCGGAAACACTGCTGCGAATCCGACGCCGTCAGATGACTTTGAACCATCGGTGTATACTGCGATGGCATGGGAATGAGAACGGAAGTGGTCTAGAAAAAAAGAGCGAGAAGCTGCCATAGGCAGTTGGGCTTCGCAAGGTAGAGGAATAGAACAGACACGGACAGCAGGAACTTCCCAAGGGGTAGGGGAAAGGGAGATGTCACATGAACGTATAAAGGTGGTAGCTGAAGGAAGACAAGAGTGAATGTAGACGAAGGAAAAGGGACAAGTAAACAGGGGTGACGGACAAATAAAGAGCGCCTACTAATATCTGTGACAATCCTATACATGGAAGGATTGCGGAGGTCATGGGCGAACATAATAGCAATGCAATGTGCATCACGACGATCGGACAAGGATGGAATGTTCGCTTCACATGAGCTCTCAACCGGGAAGAACGAAATGCACCAAGGCATAAACGCAATCCCTGGTGATGTATGGGATTAAGGCTAGAAAGAGTAGCAGTGGAGGCCGCGAATATATCTGGTCACCATAATCGAGTTTCGATAAAATTAGGGCTGAATGCAGGCGGAGGAGAGTGCTACGATCAGCCCCATGAAAGATGCGAGGGTTTTAGGAGGTTCAGCCGGCTATGACAAGTTGCCTTCAGAGAGGTAATGTGAGGTTTCCAGGACAATCGACAGTCAAACAGGAGGCCGAGAAACCTGACTGTATTTCGTTCTGGGATACGTGAGCCGTATAGGTACAACGGATGATCAGAGATCACTGAACGTCTAGTAAACGAAATTTGATGAGTTTTGCCACTAGAAAATTTAAACCCGTGTGTGGTGGCCCAATTGGAAACCTGGTTGACGGCATGCTGGAGGGAACCTGCAATGAGGTGGCAGTCAGCACCTGCACAAGCTATAGCAAAGTCATCCCCTAGAGCAATGACCAAATATTGGGTGAGAGAACAG
>WNWK01043252.1:0-15588 GCA_009830355.1 Cherax destructor
AAAAACCATTATTTATATATAATAGTATAGTATTTTTTTATTTTGTGTATAAGATTTTGAATTTAATAATATAAAATAAGTTCTATAGCTACTTAAAATAACCAAAAACCGAACTGTAAACGGAAATGCTAATAATATTTAATAATAGAATGTTTTGAACTTTTGAGAAAGCAATATGTAATTCAAATTTTTATTATTATTTAATTCAAGCAAAATTAGTGGGAACTCTGCTGCTGCTTCTTCTTTCCTAGAATATTTGAAAACCGTGGCTCCAGCCGTGGCTCCAGCCGTGGCTCCAACGTTGCTTCTGACAGACGAAGCTCTGCATTGACATCCATTCGGTTTCTCTGGTTTTTATCACTGATATGGCTGAAAAAGTCTTCTCACACAAATAAATAGTAGAAAATGCGACCCAAAATTTAATAGCTCTGTGTGTAATCTTTCTAAAAAATCCAGTGGCTTATCTGTAAGATCGCTATGCTTTGATAGAATTTCGGAACACACAATGATCGTGGCGATAGCTCACTGGTAGCGGATACAGTCAAACCAAGCTTTAAGAGGCACCATTTTTCCACTATAATCTACCTTGTCCACAATTACTATCGCATTTGCTTTGTCTGTTTCGTAATTTGAAGTCCAGGATCTCTCCTTAATTCATGGTATAACTTAACAAATCTTTGAGGACAATTGTGTTGTAGAGGTCTGAGCTTTGCTCAAGGTAAATATTATTCTCAAACCTTTGGTGTCGCTATGGGCTCTCCTCTATCTCCTGTTCTTGCTAATCTTTACATGGAATACTTTGAGACTGTCCTTCTTCCCACTATTGATGTACGTCCTTCACTCTGGTTCCGCTATGTAGATGACATCTTTGCTCTTTGGCCTCATGACTTAAGTCTCTTCCAACCTTTTCTTGATGCTCTTAATAATCTTAACCCTTCCATTAAGTTTAAAGCTGATTGGGAATCTAATTCTTTGCTTCCTTTCCTTGATGTTCATGTCCACCGCTCAGTTACAGGTTTTGCCTTCTCCGTGTACCGCAAGCCTATGCACAGTGGCATGTACATTCATTACTTCTCTTATCATGCCTCCTCTGTCAAGAAGAGTGTTCTTATCTCCCTCTTTCTCCGTGCTCTCCGCATCTGTGATCCTCAGTTCCTTGAAGCAGAAATTTCCACTCTTCATAATTCATTTTCCCGCCTTGGCTACCCTTCCCATTTCATAGACTCTGCTTTCTCTCGTGCCAAACGGACTTTCTTCTCTCCTAAACCCTCTACTCCTGAGAACTCTCCAGTCCTCTGCCTTCCCTACATCTCTGGTCTCTCTAATCTCAGCAACTCTCTCCGTTCCTTAGACATCAAACTTACCTTTCGTCAGACTAACACTCTTCGCACTAATCTAGTTCATACCTCCCCTCCCTCCACTGATTCTCCTGGTGTCTACTCTATTTCTTGCTCCTCCTGTCCTCTGCAGTACTTCGGAGAAACTGGCCGATCTCTTTCTGACAGACTCAAGGAGCACAAAAATAGTGTTAGGCTTGCCGACACTAATAATGCTCTTTTCTCTCATGTCAGAGATCACAGTCATCCTATTGATTGGTCTTCTGCTAAAACTGTCTACCCTACGTCCAACTTTCATAGTCGCCGTCTGGTTGAATCCTCCCTTATACACAACTTTTCCTGTATGAATCTTAGTCCTGGCTTTGTCTCTGTTGATGCTTTCCTCTCTCATTACATTGTTAAATGCTCTAAACTTCAGAACACCCGTGACTTAACCTGATTCCTTCCCCTTTCATCTCTTCCCCCTTCTCCTTTTTCTCCTATGGGTTTTCTTTTCTTTCTTTTCTTTTGCCTTGTATTTGTCCTTTATTTTATTCGCCTTTCCTCCCTCTGTGCTCTCGTCCCACCCTTGCGGACCGCTAGCTTAATTGCAGTGCTCCTTTCCTAGAATATGACTGTCTCCACTACCACTACTACTACCACTTCCACTACTTACTCCATTATTACACCACTCTCTTGTACCCTCCCCTGTCTGCCTGCCTATAAATACCCCTTCCTCCGTTTCTGTGTGTTAGTGTGACTTTGTAAATGGTCCAAGTCGGGCCGAAACGTCGTCGTAAGCTCCTCTCTTTTATATGTGCGGGTTGTGTGTGTATTGTTCCAGTCACGGTATTGTGCCTTTTTTTGTTAAGTTATTCTCTCCTGGCTGGACCAAGTTTCCAGGCTTCCCGGGTGGATGTATTTACAGGGAGCTGATTTTTGAGCGTTCTTCGCTGTTATTACGTCTAACTTTTAAATAATGATATTACACTACTTGTGTTGTAATATCATATATGGGCAGTGCTGCATGGAGTTGCCAAATATGAAACGTTAAGATCCTCACTGAGGAAATACTGTGTTTGGGGTTCACAGCTCTCAGTGTTAATATGAGTGTAGAATACATTATTACACATTGTTAAATAGTGCTGAGAGTGTGTGAGTGTAGAACACATTATTACACTTATTAAAGAGTGGTGTGAGTGTAGAATATATTATTACACTTATTAAAGAGTGTTAAGATTGATCAATTAATAATTTAAAGATCAACACATAAAAACGATGTTCCGGTAAATGTTTATTCTGCAAACTTTCTTTTCTTTACTGTTATAAACTGTGCACTGCACAACCTGTTTTTACTCTCATTAATATTGAGAACTTTACTTTACTCATAATGAGAGAGAACAATATTACTGAGACCTGATGTGCTGTAGTTAATTAATAGTTTAAAAGAAATCATCTATTCAATAATCATGTTTTTTTATCGACTGTGGACATTGAGCTAAAACCCAGGTAGATATAATTGATTTTCATGAGTTTTACAAGTGTGGCAAACATTGCCCTTCTTGAAACTCAATAAACCAAAGATTCGACAAAAAAAATTGATGATGACAATATAATACTTCATATATATGCAGGGCTTCTGCAGTCTCTAATGGAGTGATGAGAATAGTGAAGTTTAGAAAATACTTGTTCGATGAGGGAACATTCTTCCTCAAGGAAGTCACTACTACAGATTCGGAGGCAGGAAGAAAGAAGCTTAAGATTACGCCACGTTTAGTTTTGGTGTTGTGGTGAGAGAAGTGGAGAAGATCCTGCTGGTTGGTCGGTTTTCTGTAGATTTTAAAACGAAGCTTTTACAACATAGCTGAACATCCTGCCAGGAAACTTCTTCCAAGTTATCCTAAACAGCAACAAGCCTACTGGCCCATGCTAGGCAGGTCTGCCTCAGATCCAATCTCTTGTCAGCAATTAACTTCAACACTCTCCACCTGACCCTTCACAACATTATGCTCCCTATATTTACTCACGTACTCAACTCAGGTAGTTCTGTGTGTGACTTGATAAAACCCACTGTGTGAGCGAAACGTTGTAATAAAGGATCTCATTATATTGCATGTGTGTCTACTTTTCCATCGTGTCGGTAATGTATAGCATTATCTTCATGTTAATAGCTTATTACCATAATGTAACATATTACATTATAACACATAATATGACAAAATATAACATAACACAATATAGCAAAGCATAATATAACAACTCTCCCTACCAAGAAAAAAGAACAGTATAAAAGAACGTAGGAAACTTGGTGGCCAAGTTGGATCATCGGAAACTTAAGTGTGTTGGGTCACTAGGTCAAGTCTCCCTGGAATACTTCTAACTTACATTTTTATTGAATTTTTACCGTCATTCAGACAGATGTTATTTGTGTATAATTACTCCTACACAATCAACTCACAATAGTTTTAATATATGCTGTTACTACTATGAGATATAACGCCACTATGTGGCATAAATTAAGAGTTTGTGGATACTGTCAACCTCAGAATTAGTTCTGAGTTACCAGACCCGGCCATCTGGAGGTCAGTGGGTCGTCTTTACGGTCCACTCACCCACTTACTCTGTGAGGAGTTCCTGAAGGCAAACCTTAAATATAACTGAGTCTTCCTCTTCTGAACGGCATCAATTGATGCATCTTACGGACAGAATATTACCCATTAAGCTTAGACTGTGTGCAGGCAAACTTGTCACTATAGAAAAATAGTTAAAACACTTGGAATCATTGGAATCAGTTCCATAACTAAAGCATGACTCTTCTGATTTACTTAGACAGCGATGAGTGATGTTACTGTGAGTCTTAGATAACGCTATGTGATGTCACTGAGTCTTGGAAAGTGAGGTGTGTGTCTTAGATAACGATGTGTGATGTCACTCTGAGTCTTAGATAAGGATGTCTGATCTCACTCTGAGTCTTAGATAAGGATGTCTGATGTCACTCTGAGTCTTAGATAAGGATGTGTGATGTCACTTATGTTTGAACAAAGGGCACTGTATACAGAGGAGTAGAGGCCTAGGTGTCGCTTATCACCTTACTTTGATAAAGCTCTGTAAACTTAAGTTATTGTTTATACTAATAATAATAATAATAATAATAATAATAATAATAATAATAATAATAATAATCTCATATTTCTACAAGTACATGATACAACTATTACAGACCTAGCTGACATACTATATAGAAAGCCCCTGTTTATGAAGAGCATAAAACACTTGAAGAGCATAAACACTTGAAGAGCATAAACACTTGAAGAGCATAAACACTTGAAGAGCATAAACACTTGAAGAGCATAAACACTTGAAGAGCATAAACACTTGAAGAGCATAAACAGCTCAATGTTTCACCAGTGACGGGATCCATCCATGTGAACAAGTAATAACTATTTACTGCTATGTGAACAGGTGTAAAGAAACGTGACGGGATCGATTCATGTGAAACATTGAGCATGTTTCTTACACCTGTAGGCCATGTGAATCTAATAATAATTATTATACATATTATATAAATATATATATATATATTTATTATTAGTAATATGTAGTATGAGTTACCACGTGGAGGCCAGTGGTTCGTCTTTAAGGTCCACCCCCCCCTCGCCTTCCCCAGGTTCAAGTGTCCAGGAGTCCATCTGTGTCCCCTCAGATATTCTCCCTTCCTCAATTCCTATCCTACACCCAGTAATCTTGCATCCAAGTGTTCCCCAGGTTCATGTGTCCAGGGGTCCTATCCTACACTTCCTATCCTACACTTCCCATCCTACACCCAGAAATCTTTCATCCAAGTGTTCCCCAGGTTCATGTGTCCAGGAGTCCATCTGTGTCCCCTCAGATATTCTCCCTTCCTCACTTCCTATCCTACACTTCTCATCCTACACTTCCCATCCTACACCCAGTAATTTTGCATCCAAGTGTTCCCCAGGTTCATGTGTCCAGGAGTTCATTTGTGTCCCCTCAGATATTCTCCCTTCCCCACTTCCTATCCTACACTTCCCATCCTACACCCAGTAATCTTGCATCTAAGTTTTCCCCAGGTCCTATCCTTCACTAAGTAATCTCAACTCTTTCCATCCCTCGGAATTCATCCAGTGGCCCCGGATGTCTTCCTTCCCTTGAAGTTCCCACCCCTTCCCTGAGTCACAGTCCCACCCCAGGTTCATGGTTCCAGGTATTCACCCTTCACCACTTCCCTGAGGTCAGCAGTCCCACCCAGGTCCTGGTTCCAAGTATTTACCCTTCACCACTTCCTGAGGTCAGCAGTCCCACTCCCAGGTCCGTGGTTCCAGGTATACACCCTTCACCACTTCCCTGAGGTCAGCAGTCCCACCCCAGGTCCGTGGTTCCAGGTATTCACCCTTCACCACTTCCCTGAGGTCAGCAGTCCCACCTCCTCCAGTATACCTTCCCAGGTTCCTGGTCAGAGTTCACCAGGTCTCAGTATCACCCTTCACCACTTCCCTGAGGTCAGCAAGTCCCACCCCAGGTCCGTGGTTCCAGGTATATCACCCTTCACCACTTCCCTGAGGTCAGCAAGTCCCACCCCAGGTCCGTGGTTCCAGGTACTTACCACTCCCTTCATCCACTTCCCTGTAGGTCACAGCAAGTCCCACCCCAGGTCCGTGGTTCCAGGTATACACCTTCACCCACCTTCCCTGAGTCACAGTCCCACCCCAGGTCCGTGGTTCCAGGTATACCCTTCACCACTTCCCTGAGGTCAGCAAGTCCCACCCCAGGTCCGTGGTCAGGTATCACCCTTCACCACTTCCCTGAGGTCAGCAGTTTTAGCCACCCTTGAAGCACTGTCCATATATGATATTACTACACAAGTGTATTAATATCAGTATACGAAGGTAGATGTTATTACAGAGGAGGACACGTAGAAAAATCTACGCTCTGTAATAACATCCACCTGGACAGACCCGAACGTCGACTACCTGAGACAAGAGAGATCTCTATCCCAGTTAGCCCACCAAGGAGTGGCCACTAGTCTAAATTTGGAACATATATTTATATTTAATATTGTACCTATGTCAATTATTAGTTTGTTTAATTATTTAGCTGTGTAAGTGTATTTGTGAACGTTTATATGTGCGTAGATTAGTGTCGGTGTGTGAACCTTTGTGTTCCCTGCACGATAACTGTAATTATTTGTTATCACTTATCTTTCTTTCCTTGTTATTGATCTTCTTTATTTGCATGTACGCAAAGGTTCACAAGCGCGCACTCTTCTATACACTCATTTCTGTATTTCCAAATACACATCCAACACATATCACACATACAGACACATGAATAAAGGAACACATACACAATTATCTGTATCAAACACTCATTTTTTCAACAATGCTTATTATCCTCTCCTTTTAGTGTGCTAATATGTAAACACAAGCACCCACACCTCCCACTTCTACCTCTACGCTGCACAAACACACACACACACAACACATAACATAAACACAGCACACACACTGACAACACACACAACAACACACTTCAACATGCCATACGGTCACACAACACACCTTCAGCAGCCAGTGACGGGTCACAACACACCTTCAGCAGCCAGTGACGGGTCACAACACACCTTCAGCAGCCAGTGACGGGTCACAACACACCTTCAGCAGCCAGTGACGGGTCACCACACACCTTCAGCAGCCAGTGACGGGTCACCACACACCTTCAGCAGCCAGTGACGGGTCACCACACACCTTCAGCAGCCAGTGACGGGTCACCACACACCTTCAGCAGCCAGTGACGGGTCACAACACACCTTCAGCAGCCAGTGACGGGTCACCACACACCTTCAGCAGCCGTGACGGGTCACACACACCTTCAGCAGCCAGTGACGGGTCACCACACACTTCAGCAGCCAGTGACGGGTCACCACACACCTTCAGCAGCCAGTGACGGGTCACCACACCTTCAGCAGCCAGTGACGGGTCACCACACACCTTCAGCAGCCAGTGACGGTCACCACACACCTTCAGCAGCCAGTGAAGGTCACAACAGCCTTCAGCGCCAGTGACGGGTCACCACACACCTTCAGCAGCCAGTAACGGGTCACACACACCTTCAGCAGCCAGTGACGGGTCACCACACACCTTCAGCAGCCAGTGACGGGTCATCATCTGGAAAAGACTCGTGTCAGGACTTAGTTCCTGGTGATTATATTATCATCGTTATTATCAAACGTTTTGCGTTACCAGTTAATGGTCCAGGTCCCACGTTACCAGTTAATGGTCCAGGTCCCACGTTACCAGTTAATAGTCCAGGTCCCAGTGAAAAGTCGTCAAATGTTTCAGTCTCCCATGTGAGGGTTATTTATGTATGTATGATTTTTAAATATATACATGAATTTATCAATATTTGAGCATCTGTATACATATGAATATGCAGGTATATGCAAAAGTAGGTACACCACCAAGAACAAGATTCATTCACACACTTCTTTCTTTGTCATGTGAACTCCTACACCAATAAAAAATATTTAGCCTCTAAAATAGACAGAAATAAGGATTCAGTTGATATTAAGTTATTAAGTTAGAGACAGACATGTGTGTGTGTGTATAACCTTGACCAGACATGACTCCTCGCCAGGTGACAATTATGTGTGTGTGTGTGTGTATAACCTTGACCAGACGTGACTCCTCGCCAGGTGACAGACATGTGTGTGTGTTATAACCTTGACCAGACGTGACTCCTCGCCGGTGACAGACATGTGTGTGTGTGTATAACCTTGACCAGACGTGACTCCTCGCCAGGTGACAGACATGTGTGTGTGTATAACCTTGACCAGACGTGACTCCTCGCCAGGTGACAGACATGTGTGTGTGTGTATAACCTTGACCAGACGTGACTCCTCGCCAGGTGACAGACATGTGTGTGTATATAACCTGACCAGACTGACTCCTGCCAGGTGACAGACAGTGTGTGTGTGATAACCTTGACCAGACGTGACTCCTCGCCAGGTGACAGACATGGTGTGTGTGTATAACCTTGACCAGACGACTCTGCCGGTGACAGACATGTGTGTGTGTTATAACCTTGACCAGACGTGACTCCTGCCAGGTGACAGACATGTGTGTGGTTATAACCTTGACCAGACACTCCTTACAGTACTGGTGGTATGGTAACCTACCAACGACTTCAGTACAGACTGGGTGGTTACTGACCAGTGACCCCACACTGACAGACTGGTGATAACCATTGACCAGACTTCCTACAGTATGAAGAAGGTGTAGTTTCAACCGTGACCAGACGACTCCTCCAGTACAGACTGTGTGTGTAACCTGACCAGCGTGACTTCCCAGTGACAACATCTTTAGTTGTGGTATAATTGACCAGACTGACTCTCCAGTGACAGACATGTGGTGTGATACCTTGACCAGACGGACTCTCCAGGTGACAGACATGTGTGGTGTGTAACCTTGACCAGACGTGACTCCTCGCTACAGTACTGGAGTGAGTACCATGGTGACCCGCATTCTTCCTACAGTACTGAGGTGAGTACATGGTGACCGAACTTCTTCCTACAGTACTGAGGTGAGTACCATGGTGACCCTGACACTTCTTCCTACAGTACTGAGTGAGTACCATGGTGACCCAGACACTTCTTCCTACAGTACTGGAGTGAGACCTGTGACCACACTTCTTCCTCAGTACTGGTGAGTACACATGTGTGACCCGACTTCTTCCTGACAGTACTGAGGTGAGTACCATGGTGACCAGACACTTCTTCCTACAGTACTGGAGGTGAGTACCATGGTGACCCACACTTCTTCTACAGTACTGAGGTGAGTACCATGGTGACCCCAACACTCTTCCTACAGTACTGGAGGTGAGTACCATGGTGACCCCGACACTTCTTCCTACAGTACTGGAGGTGAGTACCATGGTGACCCCAACACTTCTTCCTACAGTACTGGAGGTGAGTACCATGGTGACCCCAACACTTCTTCCTACAGTACTGGAGGTGAGTACCATGGTGACCCCGACACTTCTTCCTACAGTACTGGAGGTGAGTACCATGGTGACCCTGACACTTCTTCCTACAGTACTGGAGGTGAGTACCATGGTGACCCTGACACTTCTTCCTACAGTACTGGAGGTGAGTACCATAGTGACCCCAACACTTCTTCCTACAGTACTGGAGGTGAGTACCATGGTGACCCCAACACTTCTTCCTACAGTACTGAGGTGAGTACCATGGTGACCCCAACACTTCTTCCTACAGTACTGGAGGTGAGTACCATGGTGACCCCAACACTTCTTCCTACAGTACTGAGGTGAGTACCATGGTGACCCCAACACTTCTTCCTACAGTACTGGAGGTGAGTACCATGGTGACCCCAACACTTCTTCCTACAGTACTGGAGGTGAGTACCATGGTGACCCCAACACTTCTTCCTACAGTACTGGAGGTGAGTCCAGTGACCCTGACTTACTTTTGAGGAGCTTCCCTTCCTACAGTACTGGAGATGAGTACCATGGTGACCCCAACACTTCTTCCTACAGTACTGAGGTGAGTACCATGGTGACCCCAACACTTTTCTACAGTACTGGAGGTGAGTACCATTGGTGACCCCAAGCACTATCTTCCTACAGTACTGGAGGTGAGTACCATAGATGACCCCAAACTCTTCCTACAGTACTGGAGTGAGTACCATGGTGACCCCAACACTTCTTCCTACAGTACTGAGTGAGTCCATGGTGACCCCAACACTTCTTCCTACAGTACTGGAGGTGAGTACCATGGTACCCCAACACTTCTTCCTACAGTACTGGTGGTGAGTACCATGGTGACCCCAACACTTCTTCCTACAGTACTGGAGATGAGTACCATGGTGACCCCAACACTTCTTCCTACAGTACTGGAGATGAGTACCATGGTGACCCCAACACTTCTTCTTACAGTACTTGAGGTGAGAACCATGGTGACCCCAACACTTCTTCCTACAGTACTGGAGGTGAGTACCATGGTGACCCCAACACTTCTTCCTACAGTACAGAAGGTGAGTACCATGGTGACCCCGACACTTCTTCCTGCAGTACTAGAGGTGAGTACCATGGTGACCCCGACACTTCTTCCTGCAGTACTAGAGGTGAGTACCATGGTAACCCCGACACTTCTTTCTACAGTCTGGCCACAACTCTTCTGATTTATTTTTATAAATGACTTTAATTATAAAGAAGTGAGTTTCAGACATCTCCTCCTGATCTACAATGTTTATGATGCTTACCATTTAATATATTTTGTCTGAATATTACAGATCTCTGGAATATTATAAGATAATATTATAGGATATTATAGAATAATATAGGATAATATAGGATAATAAAAATAGCAATCCTAGGTAGTAGGTTGGTAGACAGCAACCGCCCAGGGAGGTACTACCGTCCTGCCAAGTGAGTGTAAAACGAAAGTCTGTAATTGTTTTACATGATGGTAGGATTGCTGGTGTCTTTTTTTCTGTCTCATAAACATGCAAGATTTCAGGTATGTCTTGTTACTTCTACTTACACTTAGGTCACACTACACATTCATGTACAAGCATATATATTCACACCACTCAAGGTTTTCTTCTATTTTCTTACTAGTTCTTGTTCTTATTTCCTCTTATCTCCATGGGGAAGTGGAACAGAATTCTTCCTCCGTAAGCCATATAGGGATTTTGAAGCAGACCTTTAAGTATTTTCTGTGTATAAATAACTCACAATGTTTATATCTACTTGCTATCGTAATGAGTTATTTAAGCAGACATTAATTAAGTACAAAAATATTACGAAAATATTACCTTGTATTTTAGCAAGGAACGCTTGTAAAAATAAATAAGCGGTTATACTTTATTTACACTGGGCAAAGTCTTGGTATTTTTCCAGAACTGTTGGTAATATTTCTTGAACAATTCTGAGTGAGTTGTGGACATCCTCCGTTGAAGTGATTCCTTGTCGTATCCAGATGAAACAAAGGGAAGACACTAGTGAAATGTTCTTGTACAGATTAAATACATTCTTGAAGTCTAGTTTTACTACTGCATTGTCCACAGGAGGTTAGTGACACAAGCCCTTGTTACATGAACCGCTGATTCGCTGCCTTGACGGACCCCAAAAGCTGCTGTGGGAATACTTCGGACAGCAGCTTTACGAGTGAGGTGGTGAAGACTATTGCATACGGCAATGAACCTAATTCCTCCATCTTTCTTCTTATGGGCACAAAGCAATGCACCTAAGTAGAAATGTTTAATTTTGTCAGGAATCAGACCTGCCAAGTAGTGTTAACGAACAATGTGATCTTCAGTAGGAGTGTCTTTGCGTCTTCCCGAGAACTGGATTAACCATCTTTTATACGCTGGGTCGCATTCCAGTGTAGCTTCCAGAAGACCCTGACGGTAACCACATAATTACTTTGTAAACGACTGATTCTTGCACAAACAGTGGCTTCCACAGTGGGGACACTGGTGTTAGAACTGCTGGTACCTCTGATTTCCATGGCAGGATGCTTTTTTTCTAGGTGCTTGAGCAGTTGTCAGCATCTTTGAGGACAAATGTAACTTTGCCAGTGATTATCCTGATTGTGACCACTGTGTTGCCCTCTTCAGTTTTTTTGCTCACCTGGACATTGATTTTTTTACATTGTCAGTGTAACGATTAGGAAGGTCTGCCTCTCCCATTTTTGTGTTGATGGGGAAGAAGATAGTACATACACAGATGACAACGAAAGAAATGCGTGACATACGTCCCAGTACGAATCAGTGCTCAGTGAGCCATTAATCAGAGTACAAATTAATGACCCAAATGAGTTCTTCGTGAATGAGTCGCTTGACTTAGAAGAAGCCATTAGCCATTTATTGTAGGAACATGCACCCGCTCCGGACCCAGACTCGTGGAACCATACTAACCACAATAGATTTTGTATACAACCACAGGGGCCCAAGACTGTTCAACTGCCTCCCAGCATACATAAGGGGGATTACCAATAGACCCCTGGCTGTCTTCAAGCAGGCACTGGACAGGCACCTAAAGTCGGTACCTGACCAGCCAGGCTGTGGTTCGTACGTTGGACTGCGTGCGGCCAGCAGTAACAGCCTGGTTGATCAGGCCCTGATTCACCATGAGGCCTGGTCACAGACCGGGCCGCGGGGGCGTTGACCCCCGGAACTTTCTCCAGGTAAACTCCAGGTAAACAGAATACACAGTAGACAACTGACAACCATATGATGTTCACTGAGGACACATTTCAATTTCTACTTCATTGAAGAATAGAACAAATATAAACAAGATTGGAGTACAAGTCAAACTCAAATAACTCGATAAAACACAAGTGAGAGACTTGAGAGTGATAATATCAGATCATATGTTATCGCAAATGCAAGAAAAATGGCTGGATAACCAGAATCTTCAAAACAGGAGATAACAAGCCAGTGACGATACTCTTGAGATCACTTAATTTCTCGTGGATGGAATACTGATGTGTAAACTCAATTAAGCACCTAAATTACTGGGAGTCTTGAAGTACCTAGAACGTAGGTTTGAAAGCTACATTATAATCTACATCTGGAAGATATTGGAGCGATTAGTCCTAAACCTGCACACCAAAATTACTACTACTTATGAACACAAAATGCTAGACAGACGATGCAGGATAACTCTAATAAAAAGCAGGTGAGCTAAGAGTGCACTGCGAGACAACCACTCTTCAGCATCCACTCTTCATGTATAAAGAGGATCACCAACAACCCCTCGCTGTCTTTAAAAGGAAACTCGACAGAATCCTCAAAATAGTTCCTGATCAGCTGCGTTGTGGTGCATATGTTGGATTGTGGGCGGCGGGCCCCTAACAACTTGAGTGATGAAGGTAGCAACCACGAGGCTGGTCCAGGACCGGGCCACAGAATTTTCTAAAACTATCATGTTTTTGTGGTCATTGGTCAATATAAAGCAGTGACAATTAAGCAAAATTAAAAAAAAAAACAGTACAGTGGACCCCCGCCTAACGAGCAAAATTCATTCCAGAAGCTTGCTCAAGTGCCATTACCGAACGAACTTACTTCCTTAAGAAATAATGTCACGTAGGTTAGTCTATTTCAGACCCCCAAAAATACACTTCCACAAGCACTTACAATATTATACTTACATAATTGTACGATTTCCGGGGTGCTCGTTAGGCGGGGGTCCACTGTATTTCCTCTTCCCCAGGATCGACCCACACAAGTCAACTAACGTTAACCAAGGTATCTAATTCCTGCATGGTACCTAATTACTGAAAGGTACCAAATTACTGCAAGGTACCTAATTACTGCAAGGTACCTAATTACTGCAAAGCACCTAATTACTGCAAGGTACCTAATTACTGCTAGGTGAACATGGGCAGCAGATGTAAGGAAATATGCCCAACGTCTTCACACATCTCTGGCATAACATTTGGGAAAGCAGTAAGTTCCCATTCTTTCCCATGATTTACGTTCCCTGTAAATAAAAAAAAAACATGTATTTAAATCAAATTAGATTAGTTTACATAACCTTATGAACGCCTAACATTAAACCACAAACAAACAAATTAAATGGTTAGACTGAGGAAAGGCACAGAATAATGGATAATGGAGAAGTCATCCACATTCACCCATTTTGGGAAGTTCACTAATCATTAAATGTTCCAAGGAAAATGTACAGTTATTGAAAATGTTCCTGGACAGTCTCTCCTGGGCAGAAATAATATCAGGCAACTCAAAGATAGTAAACAAGCGAGGAAAGACTACAGTGGTACCTCGGTATACGACCTTAATTAATTCCAGAAAGCTGTTCAAGTGCCTGTCTCTTAGAGTACCGAACGAATTTGTTCCCATAAGGACTAATGTAAATTAGATTAATCCGTTTCAGACCCCCAAACATACACTTACAAAAGCACTTACAAAAATATACTTACATAATTGTTCGAGTTGGGAGCTGGACGTATACCGAGGTACCATTGTATTTTCATGAATGAATTAGCGCAGGTTGTAATGACAATGGTGACCGGTTAATAATTTTAATTGCCGGTACTTTCTGTGTATCTATTTAAAAATAGATTTATGAATGCATTCATAAATTTAAAACCTTTCAGTTATCATAGGCAGTATTATGGCATAAAATTAATTGGAAAGGTTCCCAATATATTGTAAGGGAAGTATTATGACTGATAACGGGCCCCGAATCATCATACATCGTCATATCTACTCATGTAAGCATAATTTTGCTAGACGAAGTCTGCATAATGTTTTTACACAATATTTTTAACTTGCTTAAAAATTTTAAATTTTAAAAATAATACTAATTAACCAAGGTGTTCTTTAAAAAAACCATATTGTAGCTAGTTTTACGCTATTAATCAACACATGCTTGCTGGAAGTCCAAGCCCTCGCCCAAAAAAAACCTCCTTTACCCCCCCTCCAACCTTTTCTAGGACGACCCCTACCCCGCCTTCCTTCCCTACAGATTTATACGCCTCCAAGTCATTCTACTTTGATCCATTTCTCTAAATGACCAAACCACCCAACAACCCCTATTCAGCCCCTCTGACAAAAAAACTTTTAGTAACTCCCCCACCTTTCCTAATTTCCACATTCCGGGAAATTTTTTGCATAATATTTACACTACACATTGCCCTTAGACAGGACATCTCCACTGCCCCAGCCTCCTCCGCTGCAGCATTTGAACCCATGCTTCACACTCAAAAAGAGTGTTGGTACCACTATACTTTCGTACATTCCCCTTTGCCTCCATGGATAACGTTTTTTTCTCCCCAGATACCCAATGCACCAATTTTACCTTTTTTTTCCCTTTATCAATTCTATGGTTTAAACCCCATCCTTCATAAACCCATCCGCTGACATCAACCCCAAATATCTGAAAACATTTACTTTTCCATAACCCTTCTCCAATGTGATACCCAAATTTTTTTTTTATTTAAATCGTTTGATCCCAAACACCTTACTCTTATCTATGTTCACTTTCAACTTTCTACCTTTTTCACACCCCCCAAAAAGTCCCCTAACCTTTTGCAACTTTTTTTAGAATTTCCCATAAAAGTATCATCAGCAAAAAATAACTGTGTCAACCCCCATTTTGCATTTAATTTCCTAATTTAATCCCACCCCCTTTTCCCCAAAACCCAGATTTACTTTTTTTACAACCCCATCTATAAATATATTAAACAACCATGGGACTTTAAAAACCCTGT
>WNWK01043253.1:0-15588 GCA_009830355.1 Cherax destructor
ATCATCGAGGTGTACAAGTGGATGATGGGCATAAACAAAGGCGATATTAATAAAATACTGAGGATATCGAACAAAGTAAGAACCAGAAATAACAGATTTAAATTGGATAAATTTTGATTTAGAAAGGACATAGGCAAGTACTGGTTTTCGAACAGAGTTGTAGATGCGTGGAACAATCTTCCGAGTACTGTGATAGAGGCTAGGACCTTGGGTGGCTTTAAAAAGAGATTGAACAAATATATGAGTGGGAGGGGCTGGGTTTGATTGGTGTCGTGAGTACGGGAATAAATTCTTAGGTAGTGGTGGTTTTGATATGGACCTGCCTTGTATGGGCGCCAGTAGGCCTTCTGCAGTGTTCCTCCATTCTTATGTTCTTATGTTCATATTTACAAGGGATGGAGTATTTCCAGCCCAAAGATTCCTTAGGAGTTTACCTGCACACTCAGCATCAAAATAAACAGTACTTTAGCCACACTGCATACTTTGATGCAGTGTGTGCAGGTTCGAATTCTTTTGTAGACTGAGAGATAATGTTTGTAAATTCTCCCGTTTTCAAATTGCTAAGTATGTATATATACTTAGCAAGACAAGATTCTAATGCTCTGTTTATTCATGTGAGAGATTTTAACCATCCAATTGATTTTCAAAAGGCTGTGAAAGTTGGATCAAGCAAGACCATGGTCGACAGGAATATAATGGAATCATGTTTCATAAAAAGCAGTTTTAAAAATATGAATATTTCTTTTGGTTTATATAAATTGGAATCATTTATAATAATAAAATTTGGGAAGAATGTAATGATACATTAGACAAGAAAAAAAACTTAATGCTTGGGTAGAGTATCAGGTGTGTTTCAGAGTCGGGTGTTGTGACGCGAATGTGAGGTGTAATCTTGCCCTTATATGCCTTTCTGTTGATGTTTTATTTCTATAATGTGAGAAGTCATGAAAATGCTTGAAAGTTCACTAGTTTTTCACAGTGATTGCTCTTCTGCATGCATATATATATATATGTCGTGCCGATTAGGTAAAACTTGCGATTTTGGCTTAAATAACAACGCTCATCTTGCCTTATAAGACAAGTGAAAATTTGTGTATGCAATAATTTCGCCAAAATCATTCTGAACAGAACGAAAAATATATTTCATTGTGTTTGTTTATTATTAAATTAATGTTAACGTATCTAAAATATATTTAGTTGGGTTAGGCTAAATTAAATTGCGCTTGTTGTAATAAGGTTAGGTAGGTTTTCAAAGTTTCTCTTGGTACAAAATTATAAATTCTTACATTAACATAAATGAAAAAAATATATCTTTAAACGTATAAGAGAAAATTTTAGAAATAACTTAATTTTAGATGAGTTCTTGCTAATTGACCAGTTTTACCTAATCGCAGAATATATATATATATATATATATATATATATATATATATATATATATATATATATATATATATATATATATATATATATATATGTCGTGCCGATTAGGTAAAACTGGTCAATTAGCAAGAACTCATCTAAAATTAAGTCCTTTCTAAAATTTTCTCTTATACGTTTAAAGATATATTTTTTCATTTATGTTAATGTAAGAATTTATAATTTTGTACCAAGAGAAACTTTGAAACCTACCTAACCTTATTACAACAAGCGCAATTTAATTTAGCCTAACCAAACTAAATATATTTTAGATATGTTAACATTAATTTAATAATAAACAAACACAATGAAATATATTTTTCGTTATGTTCAGAATGATTTTGGCGCAATTATTGCATCACAAATTTTCACTTGTCTTATATGGCAAGGTGAGCGTTGCTATTTAAGCCAAAATCGCAAGTTTTACCTAATCGGCACGACATATATATATATATATATATATATATATATATATATATATATATATATATATATATATATATATATATATATATATATATATCAATAACAATGCTGCGCTAGCCAGGGTTCGAACCCATGTTGTACTGGCCCATCATTGTGAGCGAGAACCACATGACGCCTTTACCCACAGGACCACCCAATCCTACAAGAACCAAGCACACAGCACAGAGCTATGTGTTTTACCTTGGTCCGAGGACATACGGAGGTGTGAGAGCTTTCAAGCTAATTTCATTCTCATCCCTGTTTGGTGTACTATCCTACGAGCAGTATTTATATATTATTGTAACCACGAACCCTAACTAGGGCAGTGTTGTTATTGATCAATACCACTCGTTCGTGTAGGAGAGAGGGAGATTACTTCCCGGTAAAAGTAGGTCTTAGACAGGGATGTGTGATGTCACCATGGTTGTTTAATATATTTATAGATGGGGTTGTAAAAGAAGTAAATGCTAGGGTGTTGGGGAGAGGGGTGGGATTAAATTTTGGAGAATTAAATGCAAAATGGGAGTTGACACAGTTACTTTTTGCTGATGATACTGTGCTTATGGGAGATTCTAAAGAAAAGTTGCAAAGGTTAGTGGACGAGTTTGGGAGAGTGTGTAAAGGTAGAAAGTTGAAAGTGAACATAGATAAGAGTAAGGTGATGAGGGTATCAAACGATTTAAATAAAGAAAAATTGGATATCACATTGGAGAGAGGGATTATGGAAGAAGTAAATGTTTTCAGATATTTGGGAGTTGATGTGTCAGCGGATGGATTTATGAAGGATGAGGTTAACCATAGAATTGATGAAGGAAAAAAGGTGAGTGGTGCATTGAGGTATCTGTGGAGACAAAAACGTTATCCATGGAGGCAAAGAAGGGAATGTACGAAAGTATAGTGGTACCAACACTCTTATATGGGTGTGAAGCATGGGTTGCAAATGCTGCAGCGAGGAGGAGGCTGGAGGCAGTGGAGATGTCCTGTCTAAGGGCAATGTGTGGTGTAAATATTATGCAGAAAATTCGGAATGTGGAAATTAGGAAAAGGTGTGGAGTTACTAAAAGTATTTGTCAGAGGGCTGAAGAGGGGTTGTTGAGGTGGTTTGGTCATTTAGAGAGAATGGATCAAAGTAGAATGACTTGGAGAGCGTATAAATCTGTAGGGAAGGAAGGCGGGGTAGGGGTCGTCCTAGAAAAGGTTGGAGGGAAGGGGTAAAGGAGGTTTTGTGGGCGAGGGCTTGGACTTCCAGCAAGCATCTGTGAGCGTGTTAGATAGGAGTGAATGGAGACGAATGGTTTTGGGACATGACGATCTGTTGGAGTGTGAGCAGGGTAACATTGTGTGAAGGGATTCAGGGAAACCAGTTAATTGATTTAGTTGGACTTGAGTCCTGGAAATGGGAAGTACAATGCCTGCACTTTAAAGGAGGGTCTGAGATAGTGACAGCTGGGAGGACTTTTCTCAGCTGTCGTATCTGAGCTCCTCTGCAAAGACAGTGATTATGTATGAGTGTGGTGAAAGTGTTGAATGATGATGAAAGTTTTTTCTTTTGGGGATTTTCTTTCTTTTTGGGTCACCTTGCCTCGGTGGGAGACGGCCGACTTGTTGAAAAAAAAAAAAAAAAAAATATATATATATATATATATATATATATATATATATATATATATATATATATATATATATATAGGTTCCGCCTCTAGTGCAAATTGTGGGACCCATAGTCTCGAGAAAGTGGATAAAATGCTTCGCTTCCCCTACCACCCCATCTTTTCATTTTACCAATAGGTATATTTTATTACACAATATGGTACAAAAGATTTAAGATGCATGGTTGATATAAAGATGACATATACAGTACATGTGGTTTGAGAAATACATTTCTAGTACATATTGTTACTTGTTTGTCCCTGATTATAATGCGAAAATCTCATTCAGCTCCTCAGAGCTGGATGAGATAGAGCAGCGCTGAGTCGCTGAAACAGAAAACTAGCCGCCCTGGGATCCCTAGATATCCTGATTAGTCTTTTGCCCTGATCCTTAAGGAACTTAGATGCACTCTTTCTCCATGAACCAAGGGTCTCCGAGCCTATGGGAACAAACATATAATGATGGGCAAGTTCTCTATACTTTCTAGAATTTTGGGACTCCTTGAAGGTGGCAGCTGTCCCTTCTTCTTCCCTGGTGTATTGGAGATAGGTATCAGCTAAGGTAAATGCACATGTGTAGTCCCACACCACCTGCTTGCCATCTGTCCAGGCTTGAAGGGTGATGCCATCTGGATGCTTTTAGCTCCCATCAGATCTGCATAGTTGGGGTGGCTCCCTTATTGCTGGGCATCCGGTTATTGTGAGGTTTTTCTTGATAATGTTATTAACCTCTTCATGCCTTGCAATATTTTTCTTGGATTTATGGCTCACAATACCTTTGTACTCGAATCTGTCTGCTGCTTCACTGCCACAAATACACCTGTGTTCGGCGAGAATAGGGGCGGCAAGTCGAAGGGCAACACCAATGCGGATGGTCTGTGCGTCGAGACGTGTGCCAAGGCTGGAGATGGGAACAGCCAACAGAAAGTCCCCTGCATGAGGGCTCTCACTGCCAGGTGGGCTCTGTCCTTCTTCGACACACTCTGAAGCATTATTGAGGCTACATTCTCCACTCTTGGGCCATCTCAGTTTGACTGTAGTTGTTGGGGGTGCAGGTCTAGTTTCAGATCCCATTAGATTATCCCAAATCATGGCTCCATCAACGATCTCTTGGTCCTGGACTCCAATCTTGTCCCTAAGATGTTCAGGAAGAATTACTGCTATAAGTCCACTGAATGCCACACATGAAAACAAGAAAACAGGTAGCTTAATCTGAGATGACTTGCAGACACCAATGCCTCCTAATCTGAAATGGAAGTGTAGCTTGATCCCACTGCCCATCTTCTAGAGTAAGGTTAAGTACTTTCGTAAAAATATTTCTCAGGATACTCTCGTATTGGCAGAATAGGGTTATCAAATGAAGATGCACATCTTAGGAAATATGTTAACCTGGGCAAACTCAAGCACTTTTGGAGAAGGTACAAGGCATTGTGGGTGTCAAGATTGGCTATTCGTTGTTTCATCCTCCACAACTGTTATGTTGTTTTCCCCTTTTATTTTGATGGTATGGTTCTCACTACATGTTCTAGTGTGGGTTAGCTTACATAAAGGCCTTATAAGTCTAGGGTAATTCATGATTAGTTGTTCTGTCTCTGAAATCTTTCACCAGCCCTCTCAATAGGTTATTTAAACCACTATTACAAAAATAGGAATATATATTAGGCATATTTATATAGGATATACAGGTCTTCGTATTCATAACAAGCATGCACCCAGCTGCTCTACTAGGACAGCCACATGGTCCCTTCTGAAACAATTAGCCCTCTTTTTCTCTTGATGACCTTGCCCCAGTGTGTTGACACACTGTAGTCACCCTTGGTATGAGGGTTCATCACTTTAAAGTATAACTCTTACCTCTGGGGCACATCCTGTCCAATAAAAAGAGAAGAAGGACCAAGACATCATTCCAGGTTGAAGCCACAAGGAAAGTGAGAGGGAGGGAGGGAGGGGCCTAGCTAGGCTCCTCCCACCTAAAACAAAAGAATGTCAACAAGCACAACAAACAAAAGAATGTCAACAAGCACAGTTCCCTAGCTACCACATTGTTTTTCCCATCTCCACACCTTATTTACTTTTACAAAAATAAATACAACTTTATAAACTACTTATTTTAATGTGTGTCTATAGTACAACCTATTATATTGAAAACAACAAGGTTTGACCCAGCTGCCTCTCAGCCATAAGAGTGATCTGCTCTTATGACAATTTAATCAGTTGTGCCCCCATCAGTTCAATATACTTAGGTATTCCAGAGTAACTGTTACAGATACATAAATACATGTTGGGTCATCTAGCCAGTTTCTTCCTGAGAATTGTGCCAATGGCATCATTTCCCAGAGGTGCTTCAAGCAAGTTGCTATTTGTGGGGGCAATGACTGATGCTCCTGGTAGGTTTGATCTCAGGGTCGATCGCTTGTTGATTGACTGAGATTTCACATTCGGATGGATTCAGAATAAGACCCATTTCCTGTCCCTGTGTCATCACCTGTGTAAGATCATCTAGAAGGAACTCCTTTGTACCTTCTAGTGTGCCATCATCCAGGAACCAGATGTTTAGTTCACTGGTCAGTCTTACTATGATTTCCCTAACTGCTGTACAGAAGAGAAATGATGCGAAAAGATCCCCTTGCTTAACACCCTCTTATTTCATGCTCTCCAAACAAGAATATTGATTCCTTGTTATATCCAACTAAAACAAAAAGGAAGAGACCAGAGAAATGTTCTTGTACAATTGTGAATACCACATCTCTTTTCAGGACATTAAATGCATTCTCGAAATCTAATTTTACCATTGCATGTACTCAGGAAGGTTGTTGATATATGCCCTTGTGGCATGAACCACTGCTTCGCTTCCTTGAGACCCCAAAGCCAAGCTGGTTTGGTTGAAGCATCATGGCTGCCTCTGTGCTAATATGAATACTTCGGACAGCAGCTTTGGAAACGACATGGCGAGAAGTGTTGCCCACTACAATTAGCCTAATTCCTCCATCCTTCTTTTTAAGGGAACAAAGTGATGCACCAATAAAGAAAGGTTAAATTTCGTCAGGAATCAGACCAGCCAAGGAATTTGTTGACGAACATTGTGATCTCTGAAAGCAGTGTCTCCCCGATAACTTGATTAAATATTTTCTTTAAATTCTGTGGCCTTATTCCAGTGTAACCCCCAGCAGAGCCGCACTGGAACGACATTATTGCTTTGTAAATGTCAGAGTTTTGCACAATTAATGGTTCCACAGTCGGGACATAGGTGTTGTTACTGTTGGTGCCCCTGGTTTTCCTGGCAGGGTGCTTTCCTCTAAGTGTTTCAGCAGTGTCAGCATCCCTGGGGACAACTGTATGTTTGCTGGTGATAATCCTGAGTCCCCCCCACTGTGGTGCCCTCTTCAATTTTCTTGCTCACCTGGACTCTGATTTTCTCGCTGTCAGTGGAGTGAGTAGGTGTGCCTCTCCCATTTTTGTATTGATATGGAAGGCGAATGAGGTTATCAGCTCTAGGAAAGTCTCTTCAGGATTTAATGATAATTGAAGCTAGCCTGTTGTCCCTTCTTTCCGACACAGCTAAGCAAACATTGCCAAAAAGTAGCAAATTATTCTATGCCTTGATGGTTGGTGGAGCATTTACTATAGTTGAGCTATCTTTTACTTTTTGTAAGAGGACTGTAAGCTTCCCAGCTGTGTGTGGACGAGCTGCTTTGGGAATATGTGTGAGTGTCCTTGTACCTGTTGCTTTAATTGCCTCCAAGATATTATCTGATGAGATGAGATCTGTTGGAGTGGGTTCAGGTGCCTGAAGTGGCTCTGGGTTATCACTTTCCACTGGAAGAGGAAACCATTAGAGTTGAGACAACAAATCTGTAAACACGACCACCGACACTTGCCTCTCCTAGTATTGCCAGCCGTGCCATTGCTGCTTGCTTCCTCCTGATTGGCATCCATCTTGCTAGCTAGACTATAAGAGTGGAGTACGACATGCTGGGTGGAGCAAGGATGTATAGGGGGTATGGTGTGTAGAAGTATACAGCGTAGAAGGTAGTGAACTTGACTGTGGTGGCCTGGTGGGGCTTGAGGGGCTGGGAGTGGAAAACTGCAACTGTTCAGTAGAGGTGCCACTGGGAAATGGGTGGGGGAGGCCCCGGTAGGTGGGAGTGGGAGGCGCAGGTAGTTGGGTGCAGGGTTGCCCACACCCAACTACATGGGCCTGTCTTATAATAATCACATTATTTGTTTATCATGCACATCATGAATGATGTGGGTATGTGCACTGCTGAACCCCAGTGTGTTTCCTTATCTTCACCTACACACCACGCCTCTTCCCCTTTCCCCGTGGCGTGGGGAAGGCGGCACTGACTGGTCACTCCCTCGTTAACATTAACCCCACATTGTTTTTCCACAACATATGTCTCTAATTACTCCATGTATCGACACTTAATAATTTCTAAGTTTACTGGAAGCATGGCGCATGGTGCTGGAGGTAGATGTGTTTGTGAAAGCTTTTCGAGGCTTCTGTATACGATAATCTTGGCCAGCACCCAAGCCTTATCTCTTTCCTCCACCCCCACTGGCCATCTTCTCTACTACCATCACTCTCGCAACCTTTACAAACTGCACAACACTTCCACTATTTACGGTGAAACGATGCACTGGAATGTCTTCTCGATACACTGGAATCTAATAATAATAATTTTTATTTAGACATGATACAAAGATGTACTACATAGTTCTAGGTATAAATGGGGTGTACATGCCAAAAGCCCCTAATATGCTGAGCATTGTGGGCATTCTTAAAATTAATTAACAGTAGACTACATGGTAAAACATTATGGTTGATTATTTACAAAATAAGTATAATGGTTTATTTGAGTTGTAAAATTTGAATATAAGTTGAACATAATAATTTATTAATTGCAGCAATGCAATTAATTAAATCAGATCAGACAAATTAAAACAATTAGTTGTATTGCAATTACAGTTTATATGTTGATTAGATGAGTTACAAAGAGTACAAGAGAGTGGATTATTTTATTTGTTAATGCTAAAGGAACAGAGTTGGCTCAGTATGCATTATTTGACACTGAGTCCTGTTCAGTCTTGACCTGGTCAAGACTGAACAGGGAGAAAAGAGAGAAGGAGAGTGAGAGATGAGTTTGGGATTGAGGTTGGATGGTAGGTTGGGTATGAAGAATTATGAAACTGATGTGAGATAGTGAGGGAGGGATTGAGGAAGAGAAAGATACCAATGGAGTATAGAAAGAATGGTAGATGTGAATGGAAAGAGTGGGAGCTGGAGGGAGAGAGGAAGAGAGGGAGGGAGGGTAGAAAAGTGGGGAAAAAGAAAAATTCATAGAGTTAATTGGGTACAAATTAAAAGTCACAGAGGTGGCTATAAAAAGCTCTGGTGTGCTATTCTTCTGCATACTGGACGTTAGCGAAGAGGATGGTTGTTAAACCTTGTTGTCAGTCTTCACAGAGCCATGGTCCAGTGTGACGTTGTTACTCCAGTGTGACGTTGTTACTCCAGTGTGACGTTCTTACTCCAGTGTGACGTTGTTACTCCAGTGTGATGTTGTTACTCCAGTGTGACGTTGTTACTCCAGTGTGACGTTGTTACTCCAGTGTGACGTTGTTACTCCAGTGTGACGTTCTTATTCCAGTGTGACGTTCTTATTCCAGTGTGACGTTCTTATTCCAGTGTGACGTTCTTACTCCAATGTGACGTTCTTACTCCAGTGTGACGTTCTTACTCCAGTTTGGAGGACGATATATCACGCCTAAAATCAATTTTTCACACCCCTCTGAAAATTCTATCCAGACAGACTCTGTATGCATTATTTCAGACTTTATACCCGTTTTCATGCAACAATTTAAATGATCACGGACATAGAGTGCCACCCCACCCCCCTTCCCGATACTTCTGTCTACTTGGAACAATTTAAAACCCTGAATGTGACATTCGGCAGGCAAGTCCCGATTTTTCATATTAAACCATGTCTCAGTTAATGCAAAAACATCAATATTACCTGCACTTGCAACTAATCTCAATTCGTCCATCTTATTATTCGCACTACGACTATTAGTATAAAAAATGTTCAGAAAACCTCCCTTCTCTTTACTCTTCTTGTTCATTTCTGTTTTCCACTATACTATTGCTGTCCTTGTCACCTAGTGCCACTGACTCTCAATATCCACCTTATTCTGCCTATTACTAGTTCCCTAAAATTCATAACATTACTACACTGGGACTTCACTTTTTTTCCCCATAACCCATACCTCTAACTTTTCTAGTTTAAAGCCCTTACAGCTCCCTCCACTGCAGTTGCCAGTGCCCCCACCCCAGACCTAGATAAGTGATCCCCATCCCTGGCATACATGTCATTTCTGCCATAGAAGATGTCCCAGTTGTCAATGAATGTTACTGCATTTTCCTTACAGTATTTGTCCAGCCAGCAATTGACACCAATTACCCTGTACAACCATTCATTTCCAACTCCTCTCCTTGGCAAAATACCACATATGACAGGGTTCCCACCTTCTTCCTAATTCTGTCTATTGCTGACCTATAGCTGCTAATCAGCTCCTCACTCCTACGCCTGCCAACATCGTTGCCTCCAGCACTGAGACAGATAATAGGATTGCTCCCATTACCTCTCACGATGTCGTCCAGACGGCTAACAATATCTCCAGACGGCTAACAATATATATATATACTTTATCGCATATTTTACAGGGAATCTTATAGACACATCCGTCAGCATTTTGGGGATTTTTTTATCAAAAGTCTTTTTACTGTATCAAGATTTTTAAATACAACTTTGATATTAAAATTCTTAAGAAAGGAAGGCATATCAACCAAGTTTTCATGGTAAGGGAGAACCAACATATTTTTGGTTGAATAGGGTTGGTTGTCCCTTTTTCGATTGTAAAAAGTATTTCTAGCTATTTTAAAAGATTTATCAATTACGTTTCTTGGGTATTTTAAATCATTAGCTATTTCATAAATTTTAGAGATTTCTTCATCTATGAACTCTGGACTACAAATGCGTAAAGCTCTCAAAAACATTGAAGAGAAAACCGACACTTTAACTCTATCTTGATGTGAAGAATAATAGTGTACATAGGAACAATTATTTGTAGGTTTTCTGTAAATATAAAATTTAAAATCAATGTTACCCTTAATAAATAATTCATCTAGGAAGAGCAATGAGTTATTTACTTCGAATTCAACAGTAAAATTTATAGAATGAGCTAAGCTATTTAATTTAATAGCATATATATATATATATATATATATATATATATATATATATATATATATATATATATATATATATATATATATATATATCCCTTCATAGAATCGTGTTATAGTGTGGCTTCTAAACTTTTGTTTGGGGACCATGAAATTGACTCGTGTGAGGGTGTGCAACCGGGGACCCTCTTGCCCCTTTTATTTCTGTCTAGTCATCAAGGATGTCACAGAAGCATTGTCCAGTGAGCTCAATATCTGGTTCTTGGATGATGGCACCCTAGCTGGCACTACACAATCTCTCCTAGGAGACATCAGGAAAATTAAAGATATGGTAGAGAGCCTGGGCCTATCTTTAAACCCCACCAAATGTGAGATAGTTTCCACCAATACACAGATGATCCAGGACATTAGGGCTGTTTTACCAGGGCACGAGCCATTGATCCAGCCAACAGCACTCTCCTTGGTGCTCCTCTTGGGCCCAATGCCATCGATCTGGTCCTGGAAAAAAATCTCAGACCTCAGGACGATGGAAGGTAGGATGAAAGACATCGATACACTGATGCTTCTACCTACTCACCAGGTGCCTGTCAATCCCAAAACTTACATACTTCCTGAGATGCTCTCCAGCCTTCAGCAGTACAAAAACTCAAGGAATATGACTCTCTCCTCAAGACCATGCTAGAGAGTATTGAATCTTCTCTCGAAGATGGACAGTGGTTGCAAGCCCACTTCCAGTCAGACTTGGGGGCTGGGAGTACGCAAATCCTTCCAGATTGCCCTACCAGCTTTCTTATCCTCTTCCATAGCATCAAATGAGCTAATAAAACAAATTCTTCCAAACAACCTCAGTGATTCAGCAGGAATACAGGACCCTTGCTACACCAGCTGCCATCACTGAATGGAGACTCTTGCTGCTCCAACACCAAACCTAGTGAAGAACTGGCCTACAAACAGTCAAGCTGGACGGCCCCATCGCTGAAAAGATACTTCCCAATATGCTTAGGGCCGTAACATCAGACAGGAAACTGCCCGTCTCATCTGTGAGTGTACATCACTCTGGGGATTTCCCTCCAAACAGTTCCCATTTCGGCCATGGGAACACGCCACGACCCTAAGACCCTTCGTATTGCATTTGCTCTGCCCCTTTGCTGCCCTATTCACGGAATATACGTGTATTTGCAGCGATGCCCAACCAATAGGGTTTCTACATGGTCTTAACTGTTCTAAAACCAAGGGTTGGCATGCAAGACACAATGAGGTCAACGACATCATAAAGAGAACCCTTCCCTACAGCGGGATGCCCAGCCGAGAGAGCCTCGATCACTAGCAGCCAACAACGCCCACAACCCAGCAAACCGCCTCGACGGGATCACCATCTATCCTTGGAAGAATGGCAAGCTCTTAGCATGGGATTATACCTGTGTGTCGACACTGGCTGACACCTACATCCATCACAGTGTTGGGCGACAGAGAGGAGCTGCTGACCACAGAGAGGAGTACAAGAACGCAAGTACAGGGACATAAGCCAACAGTATCAATTTGTCCCAGTGGATCAAAGACCTTGGAAGCGTGGGTAAAAAATGCAACACATTTCCTTAAAGAACTGGGATCCAGACTCATCGACACCACCAGGGACCCAAGGCGCCACGTTCATGTTCCAGCGTCTCAGCGTGGCCATCAAGGAAACGCATGCTGCATACTTAGCTCGCGTCCGGCTTGGAGGAGCTAGAGGAGATTCATAATCTTGATATATTGTACCTTTTTATTCATGTTCATGTTTTACATTGATGTATTCTGTCTGTTAATAAAGCATTCCATCAGTATATATATATATATATATATATATTATATATATATATTATATATATATATATATATATATATATATATATATATATATATATATATATATAATAAATATATATATATTATATATATATATATATATATATATATATATATATATATATATATATATATATTATATATATATATATATATATTATATTATATATATATATATATATATTATATATATATATATATATTTATATATATATATATATATATATATATTTATATATATATAAATATATATATATTTATATATATATATATATATATATATATATTTATATATATAAATATATATATATTATATATATATATATTATATATATATATATATTATATATATATTAATATATATATATATATATATATATATATATATATATATATATATATATATATATATATATATATATATATATATATATATATATATATATATATATATATATTATGTCATGCCGATTGGGTTTAAACTGTCAATTAGCAAGAACTCATCTAAAATTAATCCTTTCTAAATTTTTTCATATCGTTTTAAAGATATATTTTCATTTATGTTAATTTAAGAATTTATAATTTTGTACCAAGAGAAACTTTGAAAACTTACCTAACCTATACATCAAACGCAATTTAATTTAGCCAACCAATTAAATATATTTTAGATAGTTAACATTAATTTAATAATAACAACACAATGAAATATATTTTTTCGTCATGCTCAGAATGATTTTGAAATTATATACACAAATTTTCGCTTGTCTTATATGGCAAGAGGAGCTTTGAGCTTAAGCCAAAATCGCAAGTTTTACCTAATCGGCACGACATATATATATATATATATATATATATATATATATATATATATATATATATATATATATATATATATATATATATATATATATATATATATATGTATATGTATATCGTGCTTAATTGGCATGTTTCGATTTTGGCTTATGTAGCATCGTCTTCTTACCGAAAGCAAGTGAAAATTTGTGACTGCAATAATTTCGCAAAACTCATTTCTGAACCTAACGAAAAAAAAAAATTTCATTATGTTTGTTTATTATTAAATTATTGTAAACTTATCTAAAATATATTTAGTTGGATTAAGCTAAATTAAATTGCGCTTGATATAATAAGGTTAGCTACGTTTTCTAAATTTTTATATTAACATAATTGGAAAAAATATCTTTAAACGTATAAGAGAATTTTTAGAAAGGACTGAATTTTAAATGAGTTCTTGCTAATTAACCAGTTTTACCTATTCCTCACGATATATATATATATATATATATATATATATATATGTCGTGCCGATTAGGTAAAGTTTCAGTTCAGACTCTCAGGTAAGGACACATTTGGGGGGGAGGGGGAAAATGGGGACAAAGAAAAATAGCTTTTAGAGGAAGAGCTGAAGGAGAAGAGAAAGAGTCAGACTAAAACCCAACAGTTAACTATTTAGCGTTATTAGGTAAAACCGTTTTCAAATAAACCCACCGCCATATAAGACGTGAAATTTGTTGCAATATCACCAAAATATCTGAACATAACGAACAAATATATTTCATTGTGTTTCTTTATTATTAAATTAATGTTAACGTATCTAAAATATATTTAGTTGGGTTAGGCTAAATTAAATTCAACTTATTAGGTAATATGTTAGTAGGTTTTCAAAGTTTCCTCTATACAAAATTATAAATTTTTACATTAAAGATAAATAGAAAATATATATCTTTACAGTATAAGAGAACATTTTAGAAAGGACTCAATTTTAGATTGAGTTCTTACAATTGACCAGTTTTTATTTGCATCGGCACGACATATATATATATATATATATATATATATATATATATATATATATATATATATATATATATATTTTGTCGTAGCAAACGTGAAGTAGCAAAGGGAAGGAACCATAAGAAAAAACAAAGGAGCACTGCTGGAGAGCTACTGGCCATCGGTCGTAGACGAAATACCTATGGGAAAAAAACCTTCATTGAACAGAACCCACCTAGGCAGAAGACAAGTTTTATGAAAATATGGGAAAGGTGAAGATAAAAGAGAAAGCAGATAAAGATCTGGAAAATCATGAGAGCCCAAGGTGGAGCATTTAACAAGATTGAGAAAGATGACATCTACATAAACAAAGTCAGGGCTAAGATTCATGTTAGAAAAATTGTGTATAAGGGGTGACGTCTGTAGGGCTAGAAAATGGTGGACTGCTCTGGCAGAGGACTAGTTAATTGTATTACTGTGATCTTTAATAGACAGAAAAACAGGTGGGCAAGGGAAACAATTAGAAGTGTGCCTTGCCTTTTCTGTCAGAAAGTGGGGAAATTTCTCCAGAGTACAGAAGAGGACAAGAGGGGCAGGAAATGGGGTAGACAAGAACATCAGTAGCAGACAGAAGTACGAACAAGCTTTCTACGAAGGTAAATATAATGAGTAGATGATACTTTGAAGTCACTTTTTTGATTAGGCTGGAATACGCTGACATTAAGCGTTTCAAGTAGAAAATATAAGAAAACGTCTTTCTTGAATAAATTCAGGGAAAACCCCGAACTACTGGGAACCTTTAAAGGATGAACTGACTGTATAAATTAATAATAACACTTACTTTTTGAAAAAAGGCCACAGCCAAAACAGGGGGGGGAGAGGGGGACCCCGGCCTGGGGGCACCCCGTCCACCAAGTACAAAAATTTGGGGGTTTAAATTTTAAAACAGGGTGGGGTATGTGGAATCCACTAGTCGAAGTAGGTCTTGTCCAAAGGTTGGGTGGTACCACTATGACCCCGCCTCCTGCTGCTTCGCCTCACCTGACTACAGTATAGAATTACGGACATTTGCTGTACTTTCTACAAGCTTGATGGACTGGACACATCGACCCGGCCCAGGGGCTGATTACCTCAAACCCCCCCCCTTACACCTTTCTACTTTTTATTGAC
>WNWK01043254.1:0-15587 GCA_009830355.1 Cherax destructor
ACGAGTTTGGGAGAGTGTGTAAAGGTAGAAAGTTAAAGTGAACATAGATAAGAGAAAGGGGATGGGGAAAAACGATTTAAATAAAGAAAAATTGGATATCACTTGGAAGAGGGATTAGGGAAAAGTAAATGTTTTCAGATATTTGGGAGTTGATGTGTCACGGATGGGTTTAAAGGATGAGGTTAACCATAGAATTGATAAGGAAAAAAAGGGAGTGGTGCATTGGGTATCTGGGGAGAAAAAAACTTTATCCAGGGAGGCAAAGAAGGGAATGTACGAAAGTATAGTGGTACCAACACCTTATATGGGTGTAAAGCATGGGTTGCAAATGCTGCAGCGAGGGGGGGCGGGAGGCAGTGGAATGTCCTGTCTAAGGGCAATGTGGGTGTAAATATTATGCAGAAAATTGAATGTGGAAATTAGGAGAAGGTGGGAGTTACTAAAAGTATTTGTCAGGGGGCTGAAGGGGGGTTGTTGAGGTTTTGGTCATTTAGAGAAAGGGATAAAAGTAGAATGATTGGGGAGAGCGATAAATCTGTAGGGGAAGGAAGGGGGGTGGGGGTCTCTAAAAGGTTGGAGGGAAGGGAAAAGGATTTTTTGGGGGGGGCTTGGATTCCCAGCAAGCATGTGTGAGCGTTTAGATAGGAGGAATGGAGACGAAGGGTTTTTGGGACATGACGATCTTTTGGGAGTGTGAGCAGGGTAACATTGTGTGAAGGGATTCGGGGAAACCAGTTAATTGATTTGGGATTTGAGTCCGGGGAAAGGGAAGTACAATGCCTGCATTTAAAAAGGGGGGGTCTGAGATAGTGACAGCTGGGGGGGACTTTTCTCAGCTGTCGTATCTAGCCCCTTGCAAAGCAGTGATTATTTTGATTTTAAAGGGGAAAGTTTTTTTTTTTTTGGGGTTTTTTTTCTTTTGGGTCACCCTGCCTCGGGGGGAGACGGCCGACTTGTTAAAAAAAAAAAAAAAAAAAATTAAATTGTAACAAGTGTTTGGGAGGATGGTAATATATAATTGAGATTATCTTAAGGAAAATAACATTGAGCTTTTTTGAAAGAAATTTTAAAGATGAGTATTTAGTTTAGGGTGAGTAGGTGGTTTTTAATAAAGAATCTTAAATTGATTTTTGACAAGGTTATCAAATATTTATTAATGAATTCCAGATTCGGGGCCCTTTATGTGTATAAAATTTTTTACATTGGTTGGTATGGACTCGGGTATATCAAAAAGTGATCTGTGTCTTGTGTTGTGGTCGGGGTCCTATTAAAGTTTTTGGGAGAATTTGGAGCAGGGGGTTTATATTAGAGTGTAGAGTTTTTATGTATGTAGTAGGCACAAGAATAAGTATGAATGTTCTCTACGGTGAGTAGTTTTAGATTTTTGAATATTGGTGGAGTATGCTGTCTAGAGTGGGAATTTATCATCATCCTGACTGCAGCCTTTTGCTGGGTTATGAGTGGTCTAAGGTGGTTTAATGTTGTTGACCCCATGCCAGATTCCATAGGTGAGATAAAGGGTAGATAAGTGAATGATATAGTGCAAGGAGAGCTGATTGTGGCACATAATAGCATATCTTTGATAATATGCCTACTGTCTTTGAGATTTTTCTTGGAAATTTGTTGTATGTGTGTTTGGAATTTAAGGCTACTGTCAGGTGGATTCCTAGGAATTTTCCCTCTGTGAGTCTTGTGATGGGTGAACCATTGAGCATTATGTTAAGTGGAACATTTGTGGCTTTGTTTCCAAACTGTATGAAGTAGGTCTTATCAGTATTGAGAGTAAGCTTGTTAGTCGTCATCCATGTTGATATTTTTTTGTAATTCGGCATTAACATTGTTGGCTAGTATGACTGGATTTGGGTGAGAGAAGACATATGTTGTGTCATCTGTAATAATATGGGTTTGAGTAGTTGTGATGCATTTGGTAGGTCATTTATGTAAATGAGGAATAGGAGGGCCCCAGGACACTTCCTTGAGGGCTCGACTCTAATTTGTTGTGTTGAAGAGTTCGCTCCATTTGTATACCTTTGGGGTTCTGTTGCTAAGGTAGACTTTAGGTAGTTGAGTGGGTGCCCCCTTATACCATAGTGTGCTAATTTTGTGAGCAGTAAATCATGGTCGACTGTATCAAAAGCTTTGCGTAGATCAATGAAGATTCCCAGTTGGACTTTTCTTCTCAAGTGCGGTGTATATTAACTCTAACATGTGTGTAATAGCATTGTTTGTGCTCTTGTTAGTCCTGAATCCAAATTGACAGGGGTTGATTTCATTGTGTGAGACGAGGTAGGAATAGATCTGTCTATGAATTAATTTTTTAAGATTTTAGAAAGCAGTGGTAAATTAGAAATTGGTCTATAATTATTCAAGTCTGTTTGACCCCTCCTTTGTGGATCGGGGTGACCCTAGCTATTTTGAGAATTGATGGGAATGTAGAGGCTTCAATGGATTTATTGAATAGTGTTGCTATATTGGTGACAGTACCTGCGATGCTTTTTATACATAATAGGTGGTAAGCTGTTTATGTCTCCTGCCTTGTTTTTTTAAAGGGGGTTGATTATGAGCGAGACTTCAATTGGATTGGTAGGAACTAGGAATTGTGTATTAGGGTGGTGTTGGTGAGGTAGTCTGTTGGACGGGTGTTCGATCTTGGGATTTTACTTGTTAGATTCTTTCCTATGGTGGAAAGAAAACATTAAGTCTGTTTGCTGTCTCAGTTGGTGAGAGGGGTTCATCTGTTTTTGATAATATGATGGTGTTGTTTTTGGATATCTTTTTATTTCCTAGAATTGCAGATAGGGTCTTCCAGGTTTTTCATATCACCTTTTTATGTTCTGGAGTCTGTTCTATAATACAATTTTTTTGCCCCTCTTATCAGGCTGGTAAGGATTGATGAGTAGCATTTGGATTGTTCTCTGGTTATTAGACCCCTTCTGTATTATTTTCATATTGGTGTCTTTTTTAACCCTTTAACTGTCCAAACGTAGATATACGTTTGTACGCGTACTCCCGAACGTAGATCAACGTTTTATTTTTCATTCCTTCAGATTTAGTGCATAGGCCTGAATCGCCTAGACATGAGAGAATGGGTCTGCGCCCTCAGTGTGCGAGTATTAAAAAATCTGGGACCACTTAGTACCTTGTGGGAGCACTAGTTCAATTGAGTGCCAGCTGATGCAAATAATGTGGCAAACACCATGGATTCACTGATGTCATGTCGCATTAACACTCCCCTTATAAGAGGAAAGTAAAATGGGTTCGATAAATACATGAGTGGCTGTGGGTGGGTGTGAGTTGGACCTGACTAGCTTGTGCTACTAGGTCTGATGCTGTGCTCCTTCCTTCAGAGGATGTGACCTGACTAGGTGGGTCATTGGTCTAAGCTGGGGGTGACATGGACCTGCCTTGCATGGGCCAGTTGGCCTTCTGCAGTGTTCCTTCTTTTTTATGTTCTTAAATATTCGGCAGGCTGGCTTTGGCTGTCTCTGGCTGTCTCTGTGTCTATATCTGTCTATATCTCTGTCTATATCTGTCTATATCTATCTGTCCTATATCTCTGTATCTGTCTATATCTCTGTCTATCTATATATATCTAATATATCTCTCTCTCACATGTACACATAAGTACAGTTATTATACATAGTGTAAATTACCTAGGATAACCCAAAAATTCCAGGCAAAGTCCTATACAATGCTTGTATATATAAGACATAATACGCATGACTGGCAAGTAATACGCATTGTCACTTCTGCATCGCGTATAATACCTGTTGGCTTACGAGCCGCACTCAGACTGAGACAAGCAGACGGAAAGACACACACACACACAGGCAGACGGAAAGACACACACACAGGCAGACGGAAAGACACACACACAGGCAGACGGAAAGACAGATAAGCAGAGCTAGACAGACACACAGATAGACAGTGGAAACAACGAGAGGGGTCCCTGCTCCCATTCATCAATGTCATTGGGCTGTCAGTGTTATCTGACACTTGTCATAACACCATTAGTCAAGGAGTTTCATATTATATTCAAGGCACACATAGGCAGGCAAACAAAGAGAGATAAGCCGAGCTAGACAGATAGATAGAAACACAGATAGATAGAAACACAGATAGATAGAAACACAGATAGATAGAAACACAGATAGAGAGATAGATAGATAAACAGATAGATAGACAGATAGATATACAGACAGATAGATATACAGATAGATAGACAGACAGATAGACAGATAGATAGATAGATAGACAGATACAGACAGTGAAAACAAAGCAAGGGTTCCTTGCACACATTCATTCATCAATGTCACTGCCTTATCAGTAGTTATCTGACAATTGTCATAACACCATTCTTCAAGGAGTTTCATATACACTTCAGGATGTCTAAAACATTGCTGGGACCTGTAAATACTTGGTGTATATTTATAGACAATAGTAAATGACCATGGCAGGTGAAATTGTTCACCTGTTGGTGTCATTGTGACTATTTGAGTACTATTTCAGTACCTAATATTAGTGTTAGAACAAAGATTGGCTATGAAATCACAAGAACTATTATAAATTGTAATTACCAGAACATAAAAATTGTATAAATTAAAATAAAAACTAGAAAAAAAAGTATATCGGCATTACTTCTGCAAGCGGCAGGACTTGTTGTTGCCGTCAGGTGAGCATCCAGCACCAACTTGTTGGGCTTATATCTCGGTAAGTACTGGCCCTAAAATTTTTTTTTTTAGCCTATCCTGTTTATAAAAATGCGCTCTTCATTTTTTTTTTTTTTTTTTTTTTTCCAAAATATTTGGAGCAGTGCGCGAGTGAATGTAGATCTACGTGTGGACAGTTTAAGGGTTAATGGATTTAAGGATGCTGGGTGTTAGCCAGGGATTGTTAAGTCTCTTAGCTGTGATCTGTTTAGTTTTTTTAGGGCAATGTTTGTTATAGATGTAGTGGGTTTTTTTAAGGAAATTCTTGATGCATTGATTAGTATCTGAATATGTTTCTATCTCATTTTGCCAGTCAGTGTTAATCATAGCTGTTATAAAGTTATTTACAGCTGACTCGTTATGTAGTCTGAAGGTAACTTATGTAATATCTTGGGGCAATTTACCAAGGTTGGTTATGAGAAAGGTCAGGTAGTGGTCTGTGGTGTTGTCTGTGATTATGCCTGATTTTAGAGGGGATATAGTGTTAGTCCAGATGTGGTCTAGTAGTGAGGTACTAGTCTCGGAGATTCTTGTAGGTTTTGGTATTGTTGGTAGTAACAAGCAGTTGCTCATAGTGTTTGTGAATTCAGTTACCTGTGGGTCCTGGTCATGTAGGAGATTTATGTTGAAATCTCCTGTGAGCAACAAATGGTCTTTGTTCATGTGCATCAGTTATCAGGTTTCCTAGTTTTTCACTAAAGTGGTGAATGTTTGACTGTGTTAATCTGTAGATGTTTATCACTGTGAGGGTTTTTTGCAGGTCTTTTGATTTAAATTTAGCTATAATATATTTTCCATGCTCATCCCTTATGTAAGAGTTATTGATACATTCAAGTCGATCTGAGTAATATATAGCTATTCCACCCCCTCACTGATCTGTCCCACAGTTGTGAATGGTTGTGTAACCTGGGATGGCATAGACATCTGTAGTATCAGGCTTTAGCCAGGTCTCAGTGAGTGTGATGATTGACATATTGGTCTGGAGGGATTGGAGTAGTGCTGTGAGGTCATCATAATGTTTGCTCAAAGATCTAACATTGTAATTGAAGATAGTTATGTTATTGTTGGCTCTGAGTAATGTCTTTGCTTGATCTGCTGTGTAATAGTTGCAGTTGCTGTTGGAATCATGTAAGTTATTTAATAATAGGTTGATGTCAGGATCAAAAAGATAAGATAAGATTTCTTCGGATTTTTAACCCCGGAAGGTTGGCCACCCAGGATAACCCAAGAAAGTCAGTGCGTCATCGAGGACTGTGTCATATTTCCATTGGGGTCCTTAATCTTGTCCCCATTGGGGTCCTTAATCTTGTCCCCCAGGCTGCGACCAACACCTGTCGACTAATACCCAGGTACCTATTTACTGCTAGGTGAACATGACAACAGGTGTAAGGAAACACGTCGAAATGTTTCCACCCGCCGGGAATCAAACCCGGGCCCTCCGTGTGTGAAGCGAGAGCTCTAGCCCCCAGACTACTGGGCCATCAGGTGCCTGTAAACATAAGATTTGGTGTGATTCTATAACTAGACTTGAGAACAATGGATAATACTAAACTTAATAATATGGTACTAGATTAAATTCTTACTAACTATTGGATTATTACAATTTTGAACAATTGTACACAGAGATATAGGATATTTGAAAGAGTTCTAGGCATTGTACTTCCCACCTCCAGGAATCGAGTCTGACTAATCAGTTTCCCTGAATCCCTTTACAAAATATTACCTTGCTCACACTCCAACAGCTCGTCAGGTCCCAAAAACTATTCATCTCCATTCACTCCTATCTGACATGCTCACACATGCCTGCTCCATGTCCAGACCCCTTGCACACAAAACCTCTTTTACCCCCTCCCTCCATCCTTTCCTAGGACGATCCCTAGCCCTCCTCCCCTCCACTACAGATTTATTACACCCTCCAAGTCATCCTATTATGCTCCATCCTCTCTAAATGACCAAACCACCTTTACAACTCGGCTTCAGCCCTCTGAATAATACTTTTAGTAACTCCACACCTCTTCCATACTACAAATTCTCTTCATGATATTTACAACACACATTGCCCTTAGACACGACTTCACTGCCTCCATCCTCCTCCTTGCTGCAGCATTTACAACCCATGCTTTACACCCATATAAGATACCTCAATACAAAACTCGTCATTTTCCTTCATCAATTCTATGGTTAACCTCATCCTTCATAAACCCATCTATCGTAATTAATCCGTTCCAGGAGCTATTACTAAACACAAGTTTCGAAATCGACCATTATTTCCCATAAGAAATAATGTAAATACAATTAATCCGTTCCACAAAAAATATTCACATACAAAATAATTAAAAATAATATATATATATATACATTTACTTACTTTTATTGAAGAGTTGCAGGCATCTGGAAGATAGGGTAATGAGTAATGAAGGTCCTCTTGGGCATTTTCTTCCCAAAAAAGGCCTGTTTCATGACAATTGAACACTTGTTGGGGAGGAATTCTTCAGCCTCTGAAGGGAATCCCCACTCCTTGCTACACTCCCTGCATGCCTGCTACACTCCCTGCATGCCTGCTACACTCCCTGCATGCCTGCTACCTCCTGCATGCCTGCTACACTCCCTGCATGCCTGCTACACTCCCTGCATGCCTGCTACACTCCCTGCATGCCTGCTACACTCCCTGCATGCCTGCTACACTCCCTGCATGCCGCTACACTCCTGCATGCCTGCTACACTCCCCTGCATGCCTGCTACACTCCCTGCATGACTGCTACACTCCCTGCATGAATGCTACACTCCTGCATGACTGCTACACTCCCTGCATGAATGCTACACTCCCTGCATGAATGCTACACTCCTGCATGAATGCTACACTCCTGCATGAATGCTACACTCCCTGCATGAATGCTAAACTCCTGCATGAATGCTAAACTCCCTGCATGAATGCTAAACTCCTGCATGAATGCTAAACTCCCTGCATGAATGCTAAACTCCTGCATGAATGCTACACTCCCCTGCATGAATGCTCACTCCTGCATGAATGCTACACTCCCTGCATGAATGCTAAACTCCCTGCATGAATGCTAAACTCCTGCATGAATGCTCACTCCCTGCATGAATGCTACACTCCCTGCATGAATGCTACACTCCCTGCATGAATGCTCACTCCTGCATGAATGCTACACTCCCTGCATGAATGCTACACTCCCCCGCATGAATGCTACACTCCCTGCATGAATGCTCACTCCCTGCATGAATGCTACACTCCCTGCATGAATGCTACACTCCCTGCATGAATGCTCACTCCCTGCATGAATGCTACACTCCTGCATAAATGCTACACTTCCTGCATGAATGGTAAACTCCCTGCATGAATGGTAAACTCCCTGCATGAATGCTAAACTCCCTGCATGAATGCTACACTCCCTGCATGCCTGCTACACTCCCTGCATGCCTGCTACACTCCTGCATGAATGCTAAACTCCCTGCATGAATGCTAAACTCCCCTGCATGAATGCTAAACTCCCTGCATGAATGCTAAACTCCTGCATGAATGCTAAACTCCCTGCATGAATCTACACTCCCCATGAATGCTCACCTCCTGCATGCCTCTACACTCCCTGCATGCCTGCTACACTCCCTGCATGAATGCTAAACTCCCTGCATGAATGCTACACTCCCTGCATGAATGCTACACTCCTGCATGAATGCTAAACTCCCTGCATGAATGCTACACTCCCTGCATGAATGCTACACTCCTGCATGAATGCTACACTCCCTGCATGAATGCTACACTCCCTGCATGAATGCTACACTCCTGCATGAATGCTACACTTCCTGTATTAATGTAAACTCCCTGCATGAATGCTAAACTCCCGCATGAATGCTAAACTCCCTGCATGAATGCTAAACTCCCTGCATGAATGCTAACCCTCATGAATGCTAAACTCCCTGCATGAATGCTAACCTCCTGCATGAATGCTAAACTCTCTCATCAATGCTAAACTCATTGCATCAATGCTAAACTCCCTGCATCAATGCTAAACTCCCTGCATCAATGCTACACTCCCTGCAGGAATGCTAAACTCCCTGCAGGAATGCTAAACTCCCTGCAAGAATGCTAAACTCCCTGCATGCCTACTAAACTCACTGCATGCCTGCTACAATCACTGCATGAATGCTAAACTCCCTGCATGCCTGCTAAACTCCCTGCATGAATGCTAAACTCCCTGCATGCCTGCTACACTCACTGCATGAATGATACACTCACTGCATGAATGCTACCACAGAGGTGCCATTAGGAAGCTTCTTTGGACCCATGGTGACTTATTTCACAGTGACAGTCACTAAACCACCAAAAAAGACACCAAATGTATTGTGAATGTTTGAAAGAGCGCGCTGGGTAATGTTCTCTCAATGGTAAACAACGCTTCACTTTCGGGCATCCTGCGTTCTGCGTAGGCCCGGAGCAGGCGGACAGGTCTAATACGTTACGAAACACGAGCCAGTTTACGATTCTCGAAATCGAAAAAATCTTACGAAACACGATGTTTACGAAATAAGAACCTTAAGAAACTCGGGGGTCCACTGTACTTGTCATCGTGAAATCAATCAAAATTATCTCTATTTCTGTGATATATCTTTCATTCTATCAATTGAGACCAAGAAAACGAAAATACAACCATAAATACCATTCGAAAATAGACTGCAAAGTCGCTGTTTTAAACCAAAAACACGGTCGGAGTTTTTTTGTCCTCATTATGCACTGTGCTGCAGGAATTTTTTTTATACTGCGCACACTGACCGCACAGACCCATTCACTCACATCTAGGCCTACCAGCCTTTTCCCGATTGATTTGAGGGCACTAGATTTTATGCGTACTAGTACGTAAAACACCCTGGTGCATAAGACATACTAGTATGGCGAAAACCCTGAAAGGGTTAAAAAATGAATTTTTTGTGAATATTTTTGGTTTTCTGGAACGGATTAATTGTATTTACATTACACTGTATTTCTTATTGGAAATGATGGTTCGACTTTCGGCCAGTTTGAGTTAAGGCCTAGCTCCTGGAACGAATTATGGCCGATACTCGGGGGTCCACAATAGAACAGTTAAAACAATTTACAATATGATGTACAGTGGACCCCCGCTTTACATACTGCTCCAAACTCGAACAATTATGTAAGTGTATTTAAAAAAGTGCTTGTGTAAGTGTATTTTTGGGGGTCTAAAAGAATTAATCAAATTTACAATATTTCTTATGGGAACAAATTCGTTTGGTAATGGCACTCAAACAGCATTCTGGAACGAATTATGGCCGTTAAGCGGGGGTCCACTGTATTACAATTTAGGACTATTTAAAACGATGAAATTTAATCATCCTAATTTTGAAGTACAGTGGACCCCCAGACTTCGTGATTAATCCATTCCAGAGGGCATCAATAACACCAAATCTAACGAACTCCGAATCTATTTTCCCCATAAGAAATAATGGAAATAAAATTAATCCGTTTCAGACACCCAAAAGTATTAAAATAAAATATTTTTGTACATTAAATATACATTAAATTACACAGAAAACAATGAGACATGAAGAATAAAACAATAATAACATGTCACTTACCTTTATTGAAGAGTTGTTGATGTGTGGAAGATGGGAGGAGGGGAGAGGATAGAAGAGTTGCTTTTGTTTGGAAGGGGAAATCCCCTTTCATAAAAACTTCAGGTACCAAGTCCTTTCCCTGGGTTACTTCCTTCTTTGTTTTTTTAAAGTTTCTGGCGAATGTTTGGAATTGTGCGGCGATGGGGTGTGTGTTTGGGGATAGGACAAGATAGTCCTTCAATATTTCGCTAATATCATCTATACGACTTACTTATCTATCACAATTCATCTAATATGGCATAATAAACAATATTAATAACATAGAAACATGACATATACTCTAGAATGAATAAAATATCATTACGAATCTGAGGACTGGTGTTGTGGTGTTGTTGTTGGGTGTATAAAGGCCACTGAAATATAGCCTTAAATAGTGATGGCCCAGACACACGGCAGTGTTGTCAGTCGCCCTATATAACTCCAATAACATTGGAGGAGTTAAGTTTCGTGTCGTCATTTTTCTATCGCTAAATAGCTTAACTTACTTGCTACACTGTTAATGCTACACTTTATTGCTGGCTGGCACTATAGCCTTTATCAACTCCTGCTGTTTTAGTATCATAACATATCATAGAATCACTGAATCACTTAAGAAGACATTCTTCCCTCTCAGCCCTTTACCAAAGGGCTGGCACTAGGAGCTTTCTTGGGGCTCATGGTGGCTTATTTAGCAGTTGCAATCACTAAAAACAATGGAATAATGACAAAATGTATGGTATGAATGCGTGGGTGGTGGTCTCTCGCTGGTAAACAATGGCACACTGACTCTGAATGGAGTGTCGGGCCGCTCGGGCCACGCATATGCGTCCTGGAGTATACATGGAGAGTTTCAGGGGTCAACGCCCTGCGGCCGGCCTCATGTTGGATCAGAGCCTGATCAACCAGGCTGTTACTGCTGGCCGCCGCAGTCCAACGTACGAACCACAGCCTGGCTGGTCAGGTACCGACTTTAGGTGCCTGTCCAGTGCCTGCTTGAAGACAGCCAGGGGTTTGTTGGTAATCCCTCTGATGTATGCTGGGAGGCAGTTGAACAGTCTTGGGCCCCTGACACTTATTGTGTTGTCTCTCAACGAACTAGTGGCATCCCTTTCGTAGGGAGTGACTCTCGTGTGCAAGTTTGGTACTAATCCCTTGAGAATTTTCCACGTGTATATAATAATGTATCTCTCCCGCCTGCGTTCTAGGGAGTACAGGTTTAGGAACTTCAAGTGTTCCCAGTAATTGAGGTGGTTTATCGCAGTTATGCGTGCCGTGAAGGTTCTCTGCACATTTTCTAGGTCAGCAATTTCACCTGCCTTGAAAGGTGCAGTTAGTGTGCAGCAATATTCCAGCCTAGATAGAACAAGCGACCTGAAAAGTGCCAACATGGGCTTGGTATCCCTGGTTTTGAAGGTTCTCATTATCCATCCTGTCATTTTTCTAGCAGATGCAATTGCTACGGTGTTATGGTCCTTGAAGGTGAGATCCTCTGACATGATCACTCCCAGGTCTTAGACATTAGTTTTTCACTCTATTGTGTGGTTGGAATTTGTTTTGTACTCTGATGAGATTTTAACCTTTTCAGGGTCCGTGCCGTAGTTCTACGGCTTTGAGTTCAGGATCCAAACCGTAGTTCTACGTCATGAGCTCAGCTCACTCAGATAAGCTGTGAGCGGTAAATTTGGGCCTGGATATGAGAGAATACATCTATGTGGTAAGTGTGCACCACATAAAACAAATCCTGCAGCACACAGTGCATAATGAGAGAAAAAAACAAACCGTAATTTTCGATTACCCTTTAACTGTCCACACGTAGATCTACATTCACTCGCGTACTGCTCCGAATATTTAAAAAAAAAAAAAAAAAATTTTTTTAATGAAGAGCGCATTTTTATAAACAGGATAGGCTAAAAAGAAAAAAATTAGGGCCAGTACTTACCGAGATATAAGCCCGCCAAGTTGGTGCTGGATGCTCACCTGACGGCAACATCAAGTCCTGCCTCTTGCAGAAGTATTGCCGATATACTTTTTTTTCTAGTTTTTATTTTAATTTATATAATTTTTATGTTCTGATAATTACAATTTATAATAGTTCTTGTGATTTCATAACCAATCTTTGTTCTAACACTAATATTAGATACTGAAATAGTACTCAAATAGTCACAATCACACCAACAGGTGAACATATTCACCTGCCTTGGTCATTTACTATTGTCTATAAATATATACAAAGTATTTATAGGTCCCAGCAATGTTTTAGACATCCTGGAGTATATATGAAACTCCTTGAAGAATGGTGTTATGACAATTGTCAGATAACTACTGGTAAGGCAGTGGCATTGATGAATGAATGTGTGCAGGGAACACTCGTTTTGTTTTCACTGTCTGTATCTGTCTATCTGTCTGTCTGTCTATCTGTCTGTCTATCTGTCTATCTATCTATCTATCTGTCTTTCTATCTATCTATCTATCTGTCTGTCTGTCTATCTATCTGTGTCTGTCTGTCTGTCTATGTGTCTGTCTATCTGTCTAGCTCTGCTTATCTGTCTTTCTGTCTGCCTGAGTATGTGTGCCTGGAGTATAATATGAAACTCCTTGAAGAATGGTGTTATGACAAGTGTCAGATAACACTGACAGTCCATTGGCATTGATGAATGTGAGCAGGGAACCCTTGCTTTGTTTTCACTGTCTGTATCTGTCTATCTATCTGTCTGTCTATCTGTCTATCTCTGTGTCTGTATGTCTGTCTGTCTGTCTATCTATCTATCTGTCTGTCTATCTATCTATCTATCTGTCTATCTGTCTAGCTCTGCTTATCTGTCTTTCTGTCTGCCTGTGTGTGTGTCTTTCCGTCTGCTTGTCTCAGTCTCAGAGTGCGGCTCGTAAACGAACAGGTATTATACACGATGCAGAAGTGACATGACAAAGCGTATTACTTGCCAGTCATGCTTATTATGTTTTATATCTACAAGCATTGTATAGCACTCTGCCTGGAATTTTTGGGTTATCCTAGGTAATTTACACTATATATAATAACTATACTTATGTGTACATGTGAGAGAGAGATATTACAGATATATATAGATAGTCAGAGATATAGACAGATATATAGACAGATATAGACAGAGATAGACAGATATATAGACAGATATAGACAGATATATAGACAGATATAGACAGATATAGAGACAGATATAGACAGATATAGACATATAGACAGCCAAAGCCAGCCAGCCTGCCCAATACATAACAACATAAAAAAGAAGGAACACTGCAGCAGGCCTACTGGCCCATGCAAGGCAGGTCCATGTCACCCCCTGGCTTAGACCAATGACCCACCTAGTCAGGTCACATCCTCTGAAGGAAGGAGCATGGCATCAGACCTAGTAGCACAAGCTAGTCAGGTCCAACTCACACCCACCCACAGCCACTCATGTATTTATCTAACCTATTTTTACTTTCCTCTTATAAGGGGAGTGTTAATGCGACATGACATCAGTGAATCCCTAGTGTTTGCCACACTATTTGCTCTAGCTGGAGCTAAATTTAACTGGTGCTCCCACAAGGTACTAAGTGGTCCAGGATTTTTTTAATACTGCGCACACTGAGGGCGCAGACCCATTCTCTCATGTCTAGGCGACTCAGGCCTCTCGCACTAACTTTGAAGGAATGAAAAATAAAACGTAGATCTACGTTCGGAGCAGTACGCATACAAACGTATATCTACGTTTGGACAGTTAAAGGGTTAAAACAGCGAATTTGCAGTGTTTTTTCGTGTACTTGTTATAGTTGCATTTGCGATTTCTTGATCTCGTTTGATAGAATGGAAGATATATTACAGATATAGAGATGATTTTGATTGGTTTTAGTATTGGAAATGGCTTGAAACTGAGCTCAATGTTCAAGAGTAAACAAATGACCTCACACGTCTAATACGCGCCAGTTGGTGGGTCTAATATACGTTCACAAATGTGGTGATATTATTTGTACAATTATTACAATATTGCATAACAGTAAATCTTCCATTTTTGGATTGAATAAAAATTCATTATGTGAATAAAAAAAAAAAAATTGAATTCATTTGTAAAGACTGAAAACATAACTAATGAACAAGGGAAAAGTTAGTTTAGTGCCAGAAATGCCTGCATTGTTTTTCTGCACCCCCATTTTTAAATTGGAATATTTTGAACTTTGAGGGTTAAAATTGGGTAAATTACCAATTTCCAATCACTTTTTTTTTGTAGTTGAAACAGTTGACTGGGTTTTCTTGTGCTCAATCGATAGAATAGAAGTAATACTAGTGAAATAGCAAAAATTTGGTTGGCTGGAATAATTTAATTTGGGCCCAAAATGGGGTAAAATTGGCAAAAACCGGGTTTATAAATATCGCTGACGCATCAAAATTGGAGCATAATTTTTTCAATTTTCAATCAAATTTCTTTCTTTTTTTTTATTACCTTCAGAAAATGATTCTCTACCATTTCATAAGAAAAAAAAAAAATTTTTTTTTTTAAAATTCTTTGGGCACTGGTGCACCCCCTTTCCAAAAAAGGCCTTGGACCCTGAAAGGGTTAAAATTTTCCCCACATTTTCCATATCTGAGTAGGGAAAATTTTTCACCATTGAACTTCATATTGTTTTCTGCAGCCCATTTAAAGATTTGGTTTATTTGCCTGGGGTCTTGCAGTGTCTTAACGGTGGACCCTGTCATGCAAAATTGGGGGTCATCTTCAAAGCAAGACACGGCACTGTGGCTTATATCCCTGTCTATGTCCGATATGAGGATGAGGGAAAAGAATGGGGCAGTTTCTGTGCCTTGTGGAACGGAAACTTTTCACTGTGGGCCCCCTCAGACTTTAGTCTGTTGACTACTACTCTTTGTGTTCTACTTGTTGGAAATTATAGATCCATCCCACCAACTTTTCCTGTTATTTTTTTCACGCATTTTGTGTGCTTTCACCATGGTCACACTTGTCAAAAACTTTTTTCAAGTCTTTTGTATATAACTCTGCTTTGTTTGTCTTCAGACATCCCGAACCTTTCGTAGTGGTCCCGTGGTTGGGACAGACAGGACGGCCTGCTCTAAACCCATGCCCGCCCCGGGTTGTGTAATTGATGGGTATCTAGATAGTGGCGATCTTGCTTCTTAGAACCCCCTTCAAAGGAAATTTTTTTGATATGGGACGTTAGCGCTATTGGTCTGTGGGTTCTTTTCTGTTTCTTTTGCCCCCTTTGTGGGGTGGGGCT
>WNWK01043255.1:0-2500 GCA_009830355.1 Cherax destructor
CAAAGTATGGAATATATTCTGAATTTAAATATTTTACGACAGCAAGTCAGGCGATTTGAAGGCCCTTAAAACCAGCCGGTTTTTTTTTTCATCAACACTCTTGGGGGGGGGGGGAAGGGGGACGGGGGGGGGATTCAGGGTTCTTCGGGAATAGTGTGAAAGTTTAGTTTTTATAAAAGGGTCTCGAATTCCTGTAAATTCTTTTAAATTTAGAACTTTTTGTTTTTTTTGGTGGAAATAACATTTTAGTGGGGGTTATCGAAAAAAGTGGGGCCGGCCACCAAGTCGAGTTGGTAAAGTTCCTTGTGGTAGAGGTTATTGTTCTGTAGGTGAGGAAGACATAAAGGGGGGATTTGCGAACCTACTTCAAGGGGTTACCTGTAAGTTTTAAGTGAAAACTCTGGCCCTTATCTAAAACTGGGCCCACCTGGTGATTTTGCTGGTGCCGAACCCCCCTTCCCGGCCCCGGGGTGGGGTCCCCTGGTTGGTGGTCTGATCGACCAGGCTGTTTTTTACCTGCCCCAACCCAGACAAATTTGCATACCCCCGGTTGAAAAAGGTTTTGACTTGAAAGTTATAAGGTTTACGAAGTTTGCCAGATTTTTTGTGGTTTCCCCAAAAAGGGGAATGAAGTTTTTTTGCCCTTATACTTATTGGTTTTCCCTTAGTATCAAATTTCCTTGAAAATTTATTTTGCTGATCTGTCGTTTAAAGACCATAACAAGACAAAGATCACAACAGCCGGGAAAGATGACGGGGGGTATTGAGAATTTCAAAAAAAAAATGGATGGTGACACTATTCAAATCGCTAGTGCTCCCCCTTGAATATTGCTCAGTGCTGCGGCCCCTTGGGGCAGGAGAAATAGCGACTGGAACAAACCGAGATCTTTTTCCCCTTGAGCCATTGAAACATCAAAATTTTGGGAACCCCTTCAAGTCTTAACATGTACTATTGGGCGGAGGAGAGAGAAAGATAATAAAACATGGGCGGGGGCCGGTCAAATCTACACCCAAACAAATACTGGGTAGAGATAGGGGAAAAGTGAAAAATTTTAAAGGGGGGGGGGGGTGGGGCAATCGGGAGCACTTCATGGGGGGCCCAGACTATTCAACATCTTACCAGAAGATACCCCCAAACACGGGTGGAAAAGTGAGAAGCCTTCAAAAGGAAACTGGCAAGTATCTTACCGGTGGATAAACCAGGCTGTGATGGTTTGTGGGGCGGGGCCTCCCAGCAACACCCTGGGTTTACCAGGCAAGCACCAGAGCCGGGCCCCCGGCCGGGCTCAAGAGTCCCCGAAACTCTTAAAAAGGTATATCAAAGGATTCTTTTTGGGGGTTTTTTACCATTTCCAATCTTCCCAACCCTGGGGCTGGGTTTTTTGGTGGTCAACCAGGCTGTTACTGTTGCGGTCGGATGGCCCCCCTCCTCCCCTGCAGGTACATATTCAGAACTTATAGGGTTTGGGGGTTAAATACCCGGTTATATACAGGATTCAAACAATACAAAAAAACCCCCAATAGAAAAAGGGCTTAGTGTGACTGTAAATGGCCCAAGGGGCCGGGGAAAAAGTTGGGGGGCCCTCTTCTTTTATTTTTTCCAGCTTGGAAAGTACAAGTGACTTAAGTATCATCACTGACTTTGTACTATTGTTTTTAATGTTCTTGTAATCCAGGTTATATTCCTGGGGTATTTAATAGGCAATTTTGTGATCCTTGAAGGTGAAATTTTCTGACAAAAGTCAACATTAGTTTTACTTTATATTGAGTGATTCGAGTTTTTTTTTGCTTTATTCCTGTCTTTATTTCCTAAATCTGTTACTGAGTAACTCAGATTTATCATCATTGTACTATAGTGTTGTGAGTGGCCCCACTAGGAGACGTGATTCATATCTGCTTGATAATGCATTTTGTCTTCGACTGACGCCGCTCATAAGATTTAGTGCCTGGTTGACCAGGCAAGCACCAACGAGCCTGGCCCATGGCCGGGCTCAGAAGAGATACTCCGAAACTCTTCAAAGGTATATCAAAGGTAAGGTATGTTAGGAGCTATGATATATGTCTATAACGGATGTAAAAAGAGGATACTTTCATGCTTATATTTGTATCAACCCAGATGATCATACGAAGCTTTGGCGAGCGTTTTCTTTAGTATATGCTATGAGGATAAGCATGGGCAGTGCACCAGGACCGTGCCTTGGCGAATTGGCTTTTATGTTGGCTGGGCACAAGGTATCATCCCACAGTCGCTAAAAACCACCGGTATTGCAGCACTTCACCAAGATGGTATTAAGGTATTATGAAAGCGCTAACTTCAAACAGTATAATTTTTTTGAAAAGGGCCTAAGAAACGAGATTATGTCAGGGAAAACGCCTTCCACCTGATCACAAAATATGGAAAAAGAAATAATATCTTTCTGATAAAAAAAAATAATGGAAAATTAAAAAGATTTAATTAAAAATGAAAAAGGTCGCCTTTGGTTCAAGTGAGATCTGGAAA
>WNWK01043255.1:5000-15587 GCA_009830355.1 Cherax destructor
ATATATATACACACACAGAAATATACAGTAAAGATGAATTTATGGTCATGAATTGTTTTAATTTATTTACCTTTCATTAGTCGTTTTATTGTTTTATTAAAATTACTGTTAACTAAACCTAAAGTATTCATTCTCACTTTTTAATGAGTATCTGCATCATTTAAAAGATTATTCCGTTTACCTGGGTAATCACTTTCTTTCAAGTTACTACTGCATTCATTTTATCTGCTTAAGCAATATACAAATTTTTATTACTATTAAGTTTTTTATGAGAAAAAAATCTTTGAGGGCAATTGGGAATATTTTGTTTTGCAATAGAACTATAAACAATCCCCTTACATTAATTCCATCACTGGATAAATCATTGGACTTTTCTAAGGTACAAAGACTTTAGCAATTTCCACATTATTGATATTTTTAAAAGTTGCAAAACTTAGACCGTAACTTAGAGCAGTGGATGTATTTTTATCAAACTTTTCACTTGATAAGTTAATTACAAAGTTGTTATTATTATGTTTTGTCTAATCACTATTTTCAATTAGACTAATTTTCTTATTAGTTTATTTTTGAGTTCATTACAAAGTCTTCTGAGTTTATTATATCAATAATCTAACGTACTGTGTTATCATTCTGATGTAACACGCTCATTAAAGAAGTATTTTTTTTGTTTCTCAGTATTATGAATGCCGAAAGCTTACCGAAATATTCTGAAGGGTAGTGTGGTATGCACTGATGCAATAACATCAAAGTAAACAGGTGATATCACAATATGCAGAACAACCACTGTGAAATAATAATGAACTTCCAAGCACTTTTGTGAATTTCACATTATCAAAGAGCTGTCATTTATGATGTAAATCGATTTACCATTACCAGTACCTACTATCACTGAGCTTAATAAACCTTGTATTGTTTATCTAAAGTTATTGTTTAATGGCGAGTTTTACACTAAGAAGTTCGGTATGGCAATGGGAAATCCTCTCTAAATACTGTCCTCTGTCCTTAGAAATCTGTATATGGAATATTTTGAAAAAGATTGCTTAACAAAATCATTCCCAACAGAGCTATGTGGTACAGATATGTTGATATTTTGTGTCTGATCCCTAAGAACATAGATATAAACATAGAGAAACGATCGGACCAAAGAAAGAGACAAAAAAAAGAGGAAATGTTGTAGATGGGACATACCAAACCAGGCATCAGCCCATCAGGACCGAATACACAATCAAATGCAAAGTCATTACTGGAGAAACCAGAGGTATGTACACTAGGGGCCATACCAGGTAGTACATCACCAGTGGTACTAACGAAACACAGCAAAACAAAACATCCCAAATGGTAATTCCTGCTTCATATTTGCAAATATTCAGGGTTTGAAATCAAATAAAAACGACAAATTAATTATGTCAGTGACTCCTATCAGAAGCGAATGCCATGTTTGCAGCATTTTCAGAAACACATACAAGGGATGTTTTGCACAGAGATAAAGATACAAACCTATAACATGTATAAATGTGATAGAATTAATAGGTCACTTTCTGTTGCACAGAAGTGCTGAATTCCACGAATGAAATAGTAGAAATTTAGGCATTAAATTTGAAAATAGGAATTTGGTAATTATCCTAGTATACAAACCACCATCAGTAACTGCTGAGGAATTCACAGTTCAGTTAAGGAAGATAGATAGCTATCTGGACAGGCTAGAAAATCCCAAACCAAATATTTTACTCCTTGGAGATTTTAATCTCCCTCATATAAAATGGAAGTTGGCGCAACATAATGTTATACCAGAAATATCTCCTGGAAGCACCCTGGCTCAACAGACACATACCAGGAAACTAATGAGGCTTTGTGAAAAGTACTCATTGAACCAACAAATAATTGATCCCACTAGAAATGAAAATACGCTGAATTTGAGCCTGGCCCATGGCCGGGCTCAGAGAGTAGATACTCTCGAAACTCTTCAAAGGTATTGATATTCACAAACAACGAGGAACTAATCAGAGACATAACAGTTACAAAAACAATATACTCTGATCACAACATCATAGAAGTTCAAACGAGTGTTAACTCAGGGTTAGGGAACTGCGGCACTAATGTTAGAGACAGGATGTTCAGTAAGTTTAATTTGAACAACCATAGAATTTTCTGGGAAAAAATAAACCAAGAGCTATCAGCCATATCCTGGGAATCAGACATGAACGCCCTAAATCCCCAACAGTGCTTAGAGAAGCTGAATATAGAAGCATACAAGGTACGTATGTATGAAGCACGTACCATTGAGGAAACCAGAAGAAGATCAGATATATAGAGAGCGTAGGAGATGGTACAGAAGAAGAAAACGGGTTACTGAATTGCTTAAAAACACAAATATGTTGCAACAGAGGAAATATAGTCTTAGCGAGAGATCACTGAATTAGAGCAAAAACTTAAGATGTCATACCTAACAGAAGAAGTACAAAGGGAACAAAGGACCATACAGGATATTGCAAGAAACCCAAAATATTTCTATTTATATGCAGAATCCAAGCTAAGAACTACCTGTAGAATTCGACCATTATTGAGAGGAGATTCGTATACTGACGATGAACTGGAAATAAGTGAAATCCTAAAGAACAGTATGAGTCAGTGTTCAGCAACCCACTAAATGACAGAAAGGTAGAAAATGCAGAAATATTTTTCACTCCAGCAGAAGACCGCGCAGACCAACTAAATGACATTAGTACAAAGTGCAAAGTATCATTAGCAAGAGCCCTTACCAGCATGTTTTTAGAGCAGGACGATCATGCCTGTCAAAGCTGCTGAACCATTATGACAGAATTACGGAGGCATTGGAAGACGACCAAAACGCAAATGTGATTTATTCAGATTTTGCAAAGGCGTTTGACAAATGCGATCATAGAGTGATAGCGCACAAAATAAGGGCCATGGGTATTACGGGGAATGTAGGCAGATGGATTTTCGAGTTCCTAACACACAGAACACAAAAAGTAGTAGTGAACAGGGCAAAATCCAGCATCAGCGAGGTCAAAAGCTCAGTGCTCCAAGTCACTGTCCTGGCACCTCTGCTGTTTCTCATCCTCATAGCAGACATAGATAAAAACACCCAGCACACTTTTGTATCATCATATGCAGATGACACTAAAATAAGCATGAAAGTCACTACGGTAGAGGACACTGAAAATTAAGGAAGACATAAGCAGGGTCTTCCAGTGGACAGTGGAGAACAACATGACGTTCACTGGTGATAAGTTCCAGCTGCTTAGGTATGGAAAGAATGAAGAACTCAATATACAGTAATCAAGAGGTCACCAAATAGAACGTAAGGAACACGTAAACGACTTGGGAGTGATTATGTCAGCAGATAGTCTTTTAGAGACCATAACAAGACAAAGATAACAACAGCCAGGAAGATGAGTGGTGGAAAAATAAACACATAGCAGTGTATGGATCTTTTGACAACGCTTGCCCACGCAGGGATCGAGTCACAGACAGATCTAGATCTGTCTGTGACTCGATAAGCCACTGCGTGGGCGAAACGTTGTCAATAAAGGATCACATTATACTGCTTATGTGTTTATTTTTCCATTGTGTCGGTATTTTATACCATTTATTTCCAAGATGACGTGGTGGGTATTGAGAACTTTCAAAACAAGGGAAATAATGCCGATGGTGACACTCTTCAAATCGCTAGTGCTCCCTCACTTAGAATATTGCTCAGTGCTGATGGCCCCGTTCAAAGAAGGAGAATATCAGAGCAGGAACAAATACAGAGATCGTTTACGGCTCACATTGAGCCAGTGAAACATTTAAATTATTGGGAACGCCTTGAACATGTACTCATTGGAGCGGAGAAGAGAGATATACATGATAATATATACCTGGAAAGTACTCGAGGGCCTGGTCCCAAATCTGTACACTGCCATAACAACATACTGGAGTGAGAGATATAGGAGGAAGTGCAAAATAAACCAAGTGAGGAGCAGGGGTGCGGTGGGGACAATAAGGGAACACTGTATCAACATTCGGGGTCCCAGACTATTCAACATCTTACCAGAAGATATCAGAAACACTGCTGGAACAAGTGTAGAAGCCTTCAAGAGGAAACTGGAAAAGAATCTTCACCAGATGCCAGATGATCCAGGCTATGATGCATATGTGGGACAGCGGGCCTCCAGCAGCAACAGCCTGGTTGACCAGGCAAGCCTGGCCAATGGGCGGGCTCCGTTAGTAGTGAAACTCGATACTTTTCAAAGGTATATCATAGGTAAAGGTACAAACATTTTCACTTACCCTATTTGGCAAAATGTTCGTTGCTATTTAACCCAAAATAGCAATTTAACGTATTCAGCACATATATATATATATATATATATATATATATATATATATATATATATATATATATATATATATATATATATGTCATTGCCGATTAGGTAAAACTGGTCAATTAGCAAGAACTCATCTAAAGTTAAGTCCTTTCTAAAATTTTCTCTTATACGTTTAAATATATATTTTTTCATTTATGTTAATGTAAGAATTTATAATTTTGTACCAGAGAAACTTTAAAACCTGCCTAACCTTATTACAACAAGCGCAATTTAATTTAGCCCTAACCCAACTAAATATATTTTAGATACGTTAACATTAATTTAATAATAAACAAACACAATGAAATATATTTTTTTCGTTATGTTCAGAATGATTTTGCGAAATTATTGCATACACAAATTTTCACTTGTCTTATATCCAAAATCCAAGTTTTACCTAATCGGCACGACATATATATATATATATATATATATATATATATATATATATATATATATATATATATATATATATATATATCTAGGAATTCGCAAGAGCAGGCGAAATATTCACAAACACTGATCTCTGGCCGACGGAGACTCGAACCTACAGACCTCATGACAAGGTCGCGTGCTTTACCGACCATACCACACTGGTCAATACCTTGGCATCAGCTTTCGCTAGACGTTATTCCAAGGCAGCCAGCTTTTCAGGCAGGGAAAGCACAGCTTTCATCTCATCCCCTGCATGCATCGACACAACTAGAGATTTTTACAATGCTAGGAATTCGCAAGAGCAGGCGAAATATTCACAAACACTGATCTCTGGCCGACGGAGACTCAGACCTACGAACCTCATGACAAGGTACGCAGTGCTTTACCGACCATACCAACACTGGTCCAATACCTTGGCATCCAGCTTTCTAGACGTTATTCCAAGGCAGCCAGCTTTCCAGGCAGGAAGGCACAGCTTTTCATCTCATCCCCTGATGCATCGACACAACTAGAGATTTTTACAATGCTAGGAATTCGCAAGAGCAGGCGAAATATTCAAACACTGATCTCTGGCCGCGGAGACTCGACCTCGAACCTCATGACAAGGTACGCAGTGCTTTACCAAACCATCCACACTGGTCCAATACCTTGGCATCCAGCTTTCGCTAGCGTTATTCCAAGGCAGCCAGCTTTCAGGCAGGAAGGCTTACAGCTTTTCATCTCATCCCTGCATGCATCGACACAACTAGAGATTTTTACAATGTAGGAATTCGCAAAGCAGGCGAAATATTCACAAACACTGATCTCTGGCGCGGAGACTGAACCTACGAACCTCATGACAAGGTGCGCAGTGCTTTACGACCATACCACACTGGTCCAATACCTTGGCATCCAGCTTTCGCTAGACGTTATTCCAAGGCAGCCAGCTTTCAGGCAGGAGGCTTACAGCTTTCATCTCATCCCCTGCATGCATCGACACAACTAGAGATTTTTACAATGTGGAATTCGCAGAGCAGGCGAAATATTCACAAACACTGATCTCTGGCCGACGGTATTGGACCAGTGTGGTATGGTCGGTAAAGCACTGCGTACCTTGTCATGAGGTTCGTAGGTTCGAGTCTCCGTCGGCCAGAGATCAGTGTTTGTGAATATTTCGCCTGCTCTTGCAATTCTAATTGTAAAAATCTCTAGTTTGATATGCAGGGATGAATGAAGCTGTCTTCCTGCCTGAAAGCCTGCCTTGGAACAACGTCTGAGCTGTGCCAAGGTATTGGACCAGTGTGGTATGGTCGTAAGCACTGCGTACCTTGTCATGAGGTTCGAGGTTCGAGTCTCCTCGGCCAGAGATCGTGTTTGTGATATTTCGCCTGTCTTGGAATTCCTAGCATTGTAAAAATCTCTAGTTGTGTCGATGCATGCAGGGGATGAGATGAAAAGCTGTAAGCCTTCCTGCCTGAAGCTGGCGCCTTGGAATACGTCTAGAGCTGGATGCCAAGGTATTGGACCAGTGTGGTATGGTCGGAAGCACTGCGACCTTGTCATGAGATTCTAGGTTCGAGTCTCCGTCGGCCAGAGATCAGTGTTTGTGAATATTTCGCCTGCTCTTGAGAATTCCTAGCTTGTAAAAATCTCTGTTGTGTCGATGCATGCAGGGATGAATGAAAAGCTGTAGCCTTCCTGCCTGGCTGGCTGCCTTGGATACATCTGGAAAGCTGGATGCCAAGGTATTGGACCAGTGTGGTATGGTCGGAAAGCACTGCGTACCTTGTCATGAGGTTCGTAGGGTTGAGTCTCCGTGGCCAGAGATCAGTGTTTGTGAATTTTCGCCTCTTGCGAATTCCTAGCATTGTAAAAATCTCTAGTTGTGTCGAATGCAGGGGATGAGATGAGCTGTAAGCCTTCCTGCCTGAAAGCTGGCTGCCTTGGAATAACGTCTAAAAGCTGGATGCCAAGGTTGACCAGGTGTATGGTCGGTAAAGCACTGGTACCTTGTCATGAGGTTCGTGGTTCGGAGTCTCCGTCGCCAGAGATCAGTGTTTGTGAATATTTCGCCTGCTCTGCGAATTCCTAGCATTGTAAAAATCTCTAGTTGTGTCGATGCATGCAGGGGATGAGATGAAAAGCTGTAAGCCTTCCTGCCTGAAAGCTGGCTGCCTTGGAATAACGTCTAGCGAAAGCTGGATGCCAAGGTATTGGACCAGTGTGGTATGGTCGGTAAAGCACTGCGTACCTTGTCATGAGGTTCGTAGGTTCGAGTCTCCGTCGGCCAGAGATCAGTGTTTGTGATATATATATATATATATATTGTGTGTGGAGGTTCTTTCGTAGATTGGGTAATGAACAGACGAGTTTGGGATGGTAACTTGGTATATTAAGGTCAATTAGACAGGGTGGAATCTCAGAGTCTGCAGGCCTGCGTCTATCTCTATTCGGTGTCTGGATGGTGACTGAGGCACTGCCCCGAGCAGGGCTCATAGCGTTCAGAGGGTTGACCTTTGACATATGTGACCTTTGACATTGGGCTAACGGTTGCATCGGTTGGTCACGTAAGCAGAAACGGTTTTACCCTATGAACTCTCACTGAGCTTACAGTGACAGCTCGGCTACGGTACGTATATCGTCTCCACATACCTCTATACAAACTAAAGACAACAGGCGTGCGACTTTGAGCTGATTCTATACAATATCAAAGTACACAACAGTTGAATATTATACTTCACATGGATTTGATCGTGACGGAAAACAATCTACTTTACTATATGATATATCACGATACATAGGAATTAATAACAAACATATTATGATGGGCAAGTTCTCCATATTTTCTCGACTTCTGGGACTCCATGAAGGCCACAGCTGCCCCTCCTTCCTCCCTGGTGCATTAGAGATAGGTATCAGCAAAGGTAGATGCACATGTGTAGTCCCACACCACCTGCTTGCCGTCTGTCCAGGCTTGAAGGGTGATACCTTCTGGATGCTTTTGGCTGCCATCAGATCTGCATAGTTGGGGTGGTTCCCTTACTGCTGGGCATCTGGCTGTTGTGAGGCTCCTCCTGATAATGTTATTAACCTCTTCATTTCTTGCAATCTTTCCCTCGGATTTACGACACACAAGACCATGGTACCCGAATCTGTCTGCTACTTCACTGCCACAAATACACCTGTGTTCGGCGAGAATAGGGGCTGCAAGTCGAAGGCCAACACCAATGCGGATGGTCTGTAGGTCGAGGCGTGTGCCAAGGCTGGAGTTGGGAAATGCCAAAAGAAAGTCCCCTGCATGAGGAGCTCTCACTGCAAGGAGGCGGGCTCTATCCTTCCATGACACACTTTGAAGCATTGCTGAGGCTATATTCTCTACTATTGGGCCATCCCAGTGCGACTGTTTGTAGTTGTTGGGCGGGAGAAGGCCTGGTTTCAGAGCCTGTTAGATTATCCCAGATCCTGGCTCCATCAACGAACTTTTGGTCATGAATTCCATTCGTGTCCCTAAGATATTCAGGGAGAATTGCTGCTACAAGCCCTCTGGATGCAATGCATGAAGACAGGAAAGCAGGTAGAGCAATCTGAGATGACTTGGGACACCAATGCCTCCTAGTCTGACTGGGAGTGTAGCTTGGTCCCACTGCCCATCTTCTAGAGTAAGGTTAAGTACTTTAGTAAGTATCTGCCTCAGGATACTGTCATATTCGTGCAGTATAAGGTTATCATAAAAAGGAGCACATCATAGGAAATATGTCAACCTGGGCAGACTCAAGCATTTTGTGAGAAGGTACAAGGCATCATGGGTGTCAAGATTGTCTATTCGTTGTTCCATTCTCCTCAATTCTTCCAGTTTCTTCCTGAGAATTGTGTCAATGGCATCGCTTCCCAGAGTTGCTCCAAGCAAGACACTATTAGTAGGGTCAATGACTTGCTCCTGGTAGTTTTGATCTCACTGCATCTATCACTTGTTGATTGACTGAGATGATTTCACATTTGGATGGATTCAGGATGAGACCCATTTCCTGTCCCCGTGTCATCACCTGTGTAAGATCATCTAGAAGGGACTCCTTTGTACCTGCTAGTGTGCCATCATCCAGGAACCAGATGTTTAGCTCACTGGTCAGTCTGACTGTGATTTCCCTAACCGCTATACAGAAGAGAAATGGTGCGAGAGGGTCTCCTTGCTGGACACCCTCTGATGATGTGATTTCATGCTCTCCAAACAGGAGCATTGATTCCTTGTTATATCCAGCTGAAACAAAGGGAAGAGACCTGGGAAATGTTCTTGTACAGCTGCTAATACTACGTCTCTTTTCAGGAGATAAAATGCATTCTTGACATCTAATGTATATATATATATATATATATATATATATATATATATATATATATATATATATATATATATATATATATATATATATATATATATATGTCGTCCGATTAGGTAAAACTTGGGTTTTTGGCTTAAATAGCAACGCTCATCTTGCCATATAAGACAAGTGAAAATTTGTGTATGCAATAATTTCGCCAAAATCATTCTGAACATAACGAAAAAATATATTTCATTGTGTTTGTTTATTATTAAATTAATGTTAAAGTATCTAAAATATATTGAGTTGGGTTAGGCTAAATTAAATTACGCTTGTTTTAATAAGGTTAGGTAGGTTTTCAAAGTTTGTCTTGGTACAAAATTATAAATTCTTACATTAACATAAATGAAAAAATATATCTTTAAACGTATAAGAAAAAAATTTAGAAAGGACTTAATTTTAGATGAGTTCTTGCTAATTGACCAATTTTACCTAATCGGCACGACATATATATTATGGGAAGTACAGTGTCTTCACTCTGAAGTGTTAATGTTGCAGTTTTATAACTGTAGTGTAAGCACCCTCTGGCAAAACAGTGATGGAGTGAATGATGATGAAAGTTTTTCTTATTCGCGCCACCCTGCCTTGGTGGGAATGGGGTGTGTTAATAAAATAAAATATATATATATATATATATATATATATATATATATATATATATATATTTTTGGAGAATGTGCACTTTCCACGATAATGTACTGTCCCCTTTGCTTATTGATGAATCCAAGTTTTTAAGCCCCACCAACACCCTTCTCGGGGGATCCATCTATGGCCCCCTATCTCCACAGGGCTGTAAGGTAAACATAAAGGGGTTATAATTATTGCCCCAAAGGGGGTATGTCCATATTTCAGTTTTTGATGGACTAAAAAGGGGTTTTACTCACTGTTTTGGACAAAAAAATCCACGCATAACCGCCGTCCCAAAGGTAAAAATTTGAATGTTCTTGAATACAAGAACTGGGGGGGCCCCCCGTTTTGACCAGAACATCAAATTCTTACCTTGCTCTGTTTAAATTTTTAGGGGATGGTGTTGGCTCCACCATATACGGCGGAAAAGCTGTCTTGATTGTAGAATGCCCTGAAGAATCACCGTCTTGTTTCGATGGAGTTCACTTCGATTGTCTCTCGTTTCTCCTTTGCAGTCTGAAGCTGCGCCCCTTCTGAATATCTGCAATGTTGATGTTATACACTAAACCCCTGGAACAGAGTTCTTATCTTATTTCCCCCCGTTAGTGGAGATTAAATGATATAACGGACGCGAACGAGTAATTTTATGTTGATTTACGTCGCCTCGCCCGCATGACCAATAGTCGTTGACCCGTTCTTTCAGTGGCCAAATTCAATCCCCCCCCCTCATGCTGCCTTGTGCAGCCTCTTTTTAAACCCTTTTGGTGCCATGGGTGCCTCGTGGTGTGTGGGCCACA
>WNWK01043256.1:0-15587 GCA_009830355.1 Cherax destructor
GAAGCCTTTACTGGTGTATCACTCTTAAAATCTCAGAGTGTTCAAGAAACACAATGTGAACAAGAATAATTTATGTGTGCTTTGGAAGGCTAACACTAAGGCATGGGTCACGAAGACAATTTTCCTGGAATGGCTCACTGGAGTGTTTGGCCCCAGTGTGAAGAAATACCTACTGGAAAAGAAATTGGGACTCAAGTGCCTGCTGCTACTGGACAATGCTCCTGCTCATCCTCACAACTTGGAAAACTATTTGTCTGAGAACTTCAATTTCATCACAGTGAAGTTCTTGCCTCCTAACACCACTCCTCTCATGCAGCCCATGGACCAGCAGGTCATTTCTAACTTCAAGAAACTGTACACAAAAGCAGTGTTTCAAAAGTGACCTCAGACACTGAGTTGACCCTAAGAGAGTTATGGAAAGATCACTTCAGTATCCTCCATTGCATAGGCCTTATAGGTAAGGCTTGGGAGGGAGTGACTTCCAGAACTTTGAACTCTGCTTGGAGACAACTGTGGCCGGATTGTGTCGAACAGAGGGATTTTGAAGGGTTTGAGGCTGACCCTGACCCTGACGACCCTGTGCCTGTTGTGGAAGGTATTGTGGCATTGGGGAACTGCCTGGGGTTGGAGGTGAGTACAGTGGACCCCCGGTTTTTGTAATTACAGTCATCCCTTGCTTTTCGATTGTCTCAGTTTTCACCGATTTTGGTTTTCGATCTCTTTTTTCGTGGAAAAATTGTCTCAGTTTTCGCCGATGGTACGGAACCTGTACACCAGTGCGCGCACATACAAAGGCCGTAGGCCCGCCACCCACACACCTCCCACGCACATTGTCACGCAGTCTAGTATTGTTTATGCTTGAGTGAACATCACCCCAGGAGTTCATACAAAACATTTATTAACAATTCATTGTTTTTGGCCCTTGATTATTGTGTGTGACTACTAAATAAGCTACCATGGACCCAAAGAAAGCTCCTAGTGCCAGTCCTTTGGTAAAGAAAGTGAGAAACACGATGGAGAGTGTAGCAGGTATGCAGGGAGTGTAGCATGCATGCAGGGAGTGTAGCATGAATGCAGGGATTGCAGCATGTATGCAGGGAGTGTAGCATGAATGCAGGGATTGTAGCATGTATGCAGGGAGTGTAGCAGGTATGCAGGGAGTGTAACATGTATGCAGGGAGTGTAGCATGTATGCAGGGAGTGTAGCAGGTATGCAGGGAGTGTAGCAGGTATGCAGGGAGTGTAACATGTATGCAGGGAGTGTAACATGTATGCAGTTAGTGTAGCATGTATGCAGGGAGTGTAGCAGGTATGCAGGGAGTATAGCAGGTATGCAGGGAGTGTAGCAGGTATGCAGGGAGTGTAGCAGGTATGCAGGGAGTGTAGCATGTATGCAGGGAGTGTAGCATGTATGCAGGGAGTGTAACAGGTATGCAGGGAGTGTAACATGTATGCAGGGAGTGTAGCATGTATGCAGGGAGTGTAACAGGTATGCAGGGAGTGTAGCAGGTATGCAGGGAGTGTAGCAGGTATGCAGGGAGTGTAGCAGGTATGCAGGGAGTGTAGCATGTATGCAGGGAGTGTAGCAGGCAGGGAGGGAGTGTAGCAGGCATGCAGGAAGTGACCCGGATAAGGACTTGGTACCTAAATTCCTTATGGAAGGATTCCCTTCCAAAAATAGGGTCTCTTCCCTCTCCCCTCCTCCCTCTCTTCCATCCAGCAACATCAGTCTTCAATAAAGGTAAGTGCCACATAGAGTTCATTCATTTGTGCATGTAAATCTATCTTTAAGGCCCCCCAAATTTTTTTTTTTCCAAACTTCTGGGTTTCTGGAACGGATTAATTGAATTTCCATTATTTCTTATGGGGAAAATAGTTTTGGTTTTCGCCGATTTTGGTTTTAGCCGATTCATCTGGAACGGATTAAAATCGAAAACCGAGGGATGACTGTAATTCGTTCCAGAATGCTGTTCAAGTGCAGGTACCAAACGAATTTGTTCTCATAAGGAATAATGTAAATTAGATTAGTCCTTTTAGACACCCAAACATACACTTACAAAAGCACTTACAAAAATACACTTGCATAATTGTTTGAGTTTGGAGCAGTACGAAAACCGGGGGTCCACTGTATGTGGAAGAGTTGGTGGAGGACCACAGGGTAGAGCTAACCACTGAAGAGCTGCAAGAGCTTCATCTCCAACAGCATCAGACCACAGTAGAGGAAATTGCTTCACAGGAGGAGGAAGATGAACAGGGTGAGGTGCCTTCTTCATGGATTAAGGAAATTTGCTCAAAGTGGAATGATGTCCAAAGTTTCCTTGAAGAATTTCACCCTGAGCAAGGTGATAAGCCATCTCTGCAACCAGTTCAGTGACAGAGCCATATTGTATTTCAGGACAATGTTAAAGAGGCACCAGAAACAGAGAACTCTTGACAGTTATTTTTCTAGACAGGGGTCTAGTGACTCTCAAGCTGGTCCTAGTGGCATTAAAAGACAAAGAAAGGAAGTAACCCCAGAGAGGGACTTGTTACCTGAAGTCCTAATGGAGGGTAATTCCCCTTCCAAACACTAAGCCATTTCCCTGTCCTCCTCCCTATCTTCCAGATGCCAGCAAGCCTCTTCAATAATGGTAAGTAAATGTTATTTATTATTATGTTATTTATTATTATTTCTTGTTACATGTTTTATTAAGTGTTCTTATTATGTGTTTTGTGTATGTAAAACTATAATTAATCTTAAAAAATGAATTTTTTGTGAATATTTTTGGGTGTCTGGAACGGATTAATTGTATTTACATTATTTCTTATGGGAAATAATGGTTCGACTTTCGGCCAGTTCGAGTTGAGGCCTAGCTCCTCGAACAGATTAGGGCCAAAACTCTGAGGTCCACTGTAGTCTGTAAACATTAAGATTAGTCTGCCTGAAATGTACCAGCATGCTAGTGGCTTTCTTTGTACATATCAACACGTTTACATGCACTCACATTGTAATCTATGCAAAGAAAAAAATTTTTTTTATAATTTTTTTATTAACACATAGGCCGTTTCCCACCAAGGCAGGGTGGCCTGACAAAGAAAAACTTTCATCATCATTCACTCCATCACTGTCTTGCCAGAGGTGTGCTTACACTACAGCTACAAAACTGCAACATTAACATCCCTCCTTCAGAGTGCAGACACCGTACTTCCCATCTCCAGGACTCAAGTCCGGCCTGCCGGCTTCCCTGAATCCCTTCATAAATGTTACTTTGCTCACACTCCAACAGCACGTCAAGTATTAAAAACCATTTGTCTCCATTCACTCCTATCAAATACGCTCATGCATGCTTGCTGGAAATCCAAGCCCATCGCACACAAAACCTCCTTTACGCCCTCCCTCCAACCTTTCCTAGGCCGACCCCTACCCCGCCTTCCCTCCACTACAGATTTATACACTCTCAAAGTCATTCTGTTTCATTCCATTCTCTCTACATGTCCGAACCACCTCAACAACCCCTCCTCAACCCTCTGGATAATAGTTTTGGTAATCCTGCACCTCCTCCTAATTTCCAAACTCCGAATTCTCTGCATTATATTCACACCACACATTGACCTCAGACATGACATCTCCACTGCCTCCAGTTTTCTCCTAGTTGCAACATTCATCACCCATGCTTCACACCCATATAAGAGTGTTGGTATAACTATACTTTCATACATTCCCCTCTTACTTCTATGGACAAAGTTCTTTGTCTCCACAGACTCCGAAGTGCACCACTCACCCTTTTCCTCTCATCAATTCTATGATTCACCTCATCCTTCATAGACCCATCTGCTGACATGTCCACTCCTAAATATCTGAATACATTCACCTCCTCCATACTCTCTCCCTCCAATCTGATATCCAATCTTTCGTCGCCTAATCTTTTTCTTATCCTCATCACCTTACTCTTTCCTATATTCACTTTCAATTTTCTTCTTTTACATACCCAACCAAATTCATCCACCAACCTCTGCAACTTCTCTTCAGAATCTCCCAAAAGCACAGTGTCATCAGCAAAAAGCAACTGTGACAACTCCAACTTTGTATTTGATTCTTTATCTTTTAACCCCACACCTCTTGCCAAGACCCTCGCATTCACTTCTCTTACAACCCCATCTATAAATATATTGAATAACCATAGTGACATCACACATCCTTGTCTAAGGCCTACTTTTACTGGGAAATAATCTCCATCTCTCTTACACTCTCTAACCTGATCCTCACTATCCTCATAAAAACTCTTCACTGCTTTCAGTAACCTACCTCCTATTCCATACACCTGCAACATCTACCACATTGCCTCCCTATCCACCCTATCATACGCCTTTTCCAAATCCATAAAAGCCACAAAAACCTCTTTACCCTTATCTAAATACTGTTCACCTATGTTTCACTGTAAACACTTGGTCTACACACCCCCTACCTTTCCTAAAGCCCCCTTGTTCATCTGCTATCCTGCTCTCCATCTTAATCTTAATTCTTTCAATAATAACTACCATACACTTTACCAAGTACACTCAACAGACTTATTCCCCTATAATTTTTGCACTCTCTTTTGTCCCCTTTGCCTTTATACAAAGGAACAATACACGCTCTCTGCCAATCCCTAGGTACCTTACCCTCTTCCATACATTTATTAAATAATAGCACCAACCACTCCAAAACTATATCTCCGCCTGCTTTTAATATTTCTATCTTTATCCCATCAATCCCAGCTGCCTTACCCCCTTTCATTCTACCCACTGCCTCACGAACTTCCCCCACACTCACAACTGGCTCTTCCACACTCCTGCAAGATGTCATTCCTCCTTGCCTTATACACGAAATCACAGCTTCCCTGTCTTCATCAACATTTAACAACTCCTCAAAATATTCCCTCCATCTTCCGATACCTCTAACTCTCCATTTAATAACTCTCCTCTGCTATTTTTAACTGTCAAATCCATTTGTTCCTAGGCTTCCTCAACTTATTAATCTCACTTCAAAACTTTTCTTATTTTCAACAAAATTTGTTGATAACATCTACCACTCTTCATTTGCTCTTTTTACATTGCTTCACCACTCTCTTAACCTCTCTTTTTCTCTCCATATACTCTTCCCTCCTTGCATCACTTCTACTTTGTAAAAACCTCTCATATGCTAACTTTTTCTCCCTTGCTACTCTCTTTACATCATCATTCCACCAATCGCTCTTCTTCCCTCCTGCACCCACTTTCCTGTAAACACAAACTTCTGCTGAACACTCTAACACTACATTCTTAAACCTACCCCATACATCTTCGACCCCATTGCCTACACTCTCACTATCCCATCTATCCTCCAATAGTTGTTTATATCTTACCCTAACTGCCTCCTCTTTTAGTTTATAAACCTTCACATCTCTTACTTACTGCTTCTATTTTCCTTGTATCCCATCTACCCATTTACTCCCACTGTTGCTACAACTAAAAAGTGATCTGATATATCTGTGGCCCCTCTATAAACATGTACATCCTGAAGTCTACTCAACAGTCTTTTATCTACTAATACATGTCAACAACTACAGGACTCCAGGAAATCAGTCTGCTCAACTCAATTTCTTCTTAGAATTGTTGTCATCAGCCCAAATACTTTCCAAGCATTACAATATATCATATCATTTCGGTTTAACTGGGTCCACTTACTATTATGCCTACATCATATCTTGTATACTTAACTTAAAATATATATTACCTATAACTAAACCCCTTTCTATACAAAGTTCAGTTAAAGGGCTCCCATTATCATTTATACCTGGCACCCCAAACTTACCTACCACACTCTCTCTACATGTTTCTCCTACTTTAGCATTTAGGTCCCCTACCACAATTACTCTCTCACTTGGTTCAAAAGTTCCTATACATTCACTTAACATCTCCCAAAATCTCTCTCTCTCCTCTACACTCCTCTCTTCTCCAGGTGCATACACGCTTATTATGACCCACTTTTTGCATCCTACCCTTATTTTAATCCACATAATCCTTGAATTTACACATTAATATTCCCTTTTCTCCTTCCATAACTGCTCCTTCAACATTATTGCTACCCCTTCCTTAGCTCTAACTCTCACAGATAGTCCTGACTTAATCCCATTTATTTCTTCCCACTGAAACTCGCCTACCTCCTTCAGCTTTGTTTCGCTTAAGGCCAGGACATCCAACTTCTTTTCATTCATAACATCAGCAATCATCTCTTTCTTATCATTGCTTCCATCATTCAAACATCCCAGTTTTATAAAGTTTTCTTCTTCTTATTAGGTATACATAAATAATGAGAAGCATGATAAAGATCACAGTCAGTAAGTCAGTCAGTTCAGTAAGTCAGTCAACCATTCAGTAAGTGAGTAAAGTCATTTGTATTTCAGTGTCATTCAGTAAGTCAGTCATTCAGGAGTAGTAAGTCTATAAGCAGTCATATTGTAGTCAGTAGCATTCGTATAGTAAGTCATTCAGGTCAGTCAGTCATTCATAAGTCATCAGTCATTCAGTAAGTCAGTCAAGCTTCATTCAGTAAGTCACGTGTCAGCAGTCATTCAGTAAGTCAGTCAAGTCATTCAGTAAGTCAAGTCATTCAGTGTCGCACTTGGGAACACTTGTATGCTTACTGGGTGCCATGATTGCTTGGCTGATTTATCAAAATGCAATGAAAATAAGAAAATGTATGTAAATAAACACAGCGAGCTTCCGAGTATTGTCATCTTACACGCGAATGAACCAAGCTGAAGGCTGGGAGGGTGGTGTGGTTGGGTGCGGGTGGCTGATGGTGGCGGGGGATAGTAATAGAACTCCCCCACTGATTCAATGGTGTAACCCATGCGAGCGACCGCGCGGTCAAAACTTTTTCCCCTCCCGCAAACAGTGTAAAGTTAATTTTACATAGTGTTAGATAAAAATGTGCCAAAATTCTTCAATCGTGCAATACCCAAATCGTGCCACATAAAATCTTGCTAAATGACAGTCTACTGTAGAAGAAAACCCAGAGGGTGTATATACAGCCTCTCCTCACTTAACGACGGAGTTCCGTTCCTAAGACCACGTCGGTAAACAAATTCGTCGCTAAGTGAGGAGCATACTGTAATGGTAGTGGGTCTGTATCAACTATCTTTGATATTGTTTTAATGTCACCATTTCACCATTTATAACATTTCTGGTATATTTTTAAAATGTTTATACAGTAGTGTACTGTATATTATAATAAACAGAATAGAGGAAATCAGCTCTAATATACATTATTTAGGTATGCATACTGGTCAGAGAGCCCGTCGTAAGTCCGAGGTGTCGGCAAACAAGTATGTCGCTAAGCGAGTAGAGACTGTAATATGCTTGTACATGCATGTGTGGTGTGACCTAAGTGTAAGTAGAAGTAGCAAGAAGTACCTGAAATCTTGCATGTTTATGAGACAGAAAAAAGACACCAGCAATCTTATCATCATGTAAAATAATTACAGACATCCATTGTACACTCACCTGGCAGGATGGTAGTACGTCCCTGAGTGGTTGCTGTCTTCCATCCTACTACCTAATAGTTGTATCATGTACTTGAAAAAATAAATACAGTGAAACCTAGGTTGCCAACCGACAACGTACGGATTACGTGATCACCAGAGTCCACAGCATGGGTCTCAGTCAGTATAGCAACTAATGTGTGTGCTGTAAACATCTCTTGAGCTCTTGCTGTGCATCTTGTGAAGGTAATGAAACCAAAAGTATGAAATTTGATGGAAAACTTACAGAATTACACTACTGCGAAGTTAGCAGTCTCGGTGATATTTCCGCATCAGCAATTTCGCCCACTTCGAGCCCTATTTTGGACCAATTCCATTGTACCAGTTGACCAAACTCATAGCTATTTTACTAAAACTCCTTTTGTTCTATCGATTGAGTACAAGAAACTGCCCATTTACCTATTTCAACTACCCAGTAAAGTGATCTGAAATTACTAATTTGGCCAATTTCTCACAAAATTCAAGAAAGGCCAATTTCAAAATAAGGTCCAGCATAAACAATGCAGACATTCCTGGTACTAAAATATAATTTTATCTGTTCATTAGTCAGGCTCCTCTTATATTATGCTTGCTTTTCATTCTGAATTTTCATTCATACAAAAAATAGAAGATTTACTGTTATTCAGACTACTGCATTATTGTATAAATAATATCAGCTCATTTGTGGATGCATATTAGACCCACCAATTGACATGTATGAATTGGACGTGTGACAAGATTTGTGAAATCTTGAACATTGGCAAAAATCGAACATTTCTGCTACTTTGAGCTCAATTTCAAGATACTTTTAGCCCTTAACCCTTTGACTCTTTCGGTCGTATATACAGTGGACCCCCGAGTATCGGCCATAATCGTTCCAGGACTAGGCCTTGACTCGAACTGGCCGAAAGTCGAACCATTATTTCCCATAAGAAATAATGTAAATACAATTAATCTGTTCCAGACACCAAAAGTATTCACAAAAAATTTTTTTTTTAAAGATTAACTATAGTTTTACATACACAAAACACATAATAACAACACTGAATAACACATAATAACAAGAAATAACAATAAATAATAAATAACATAATAATAATAACATTTACTTACCTTTATTGAAGAGACTTGCTGGCATCTGGAAGATAGGGTCGCCCTCCATAAAGACTTCAGGTAACAAGTCCCTCTCTGGGGTTACTTCCCTTCTTTGTCTTTTAATGCCACTAGGACCAGCTTGAGAGTCACTAGACCCCTGTCACACAAAATAACTGTCAAGAGTGCTCTGTTTCTGGCACCTCTTTAACATGTTCCTGAAGTGCAATATGGCTCTGTCACTGAACTTGTTGCAGAGATGGCTTATTTCAGCTTGCTCAGGGTGGTGTTTTTCAACAAATGTCTGCACTTTAGTCCACATAGAACAAATTTCATTAATCTCTTAAGAAGTTACCTCACCCTGTCCATCTTCCACCTCCAGTGAATCAATTTCCTCTACTGTGGTCTGATGCTGTTAGAGATGAAGCTCTTGCAGCTCTTCAGTGGTTAGCTGTACCCTGTGGTCCTCCACCAACTCTTCCACATCCTCACCACTCACCTCCAACCCCAGGGACTTGATCAATGCCACAATACCTTCCACAACAGGAACAGGGTCGTCAGAGTCAGGGTCAGCCTCAAACCCTTCAAAATCCCTCTGCTGGACACAATCTGGCCACAATTGTCTCCAAGCAGAGTTCAAATTCCTGGAAGTCACTCCCTCCCAAGCCTTACCTATAAGGCCTATGCAATGGAGGATACTGAAGTGATCTTTCCAGAACTCTCTTAGGGCCAACTCAGTGTTCGAGGTCACTTCAAAGCACTTTTGAAACACTGCTTTTGTGTAGAGTTTTTTGAAGTTAGAAATGACCTGCTGGTCCATGGGCTGGATGAGAGGAGTGGTATTAGGAGGCAAGAACTTCACTGTGATGACACTGAACTCATCAGACAAATAGTCTTCCAAGTTGTGAGGATGAGCAGGAGCACTGTCCAGTACCAGGAGGCACTTGAGTCCCAATTTCTTTTCCTGTAGGTATTTTTTCACACTGGGGCCAAACACTCCAGTGAGCCATTCCACGAAAATTGCCTTCGTGACCCATGCCTTAGTGTTAGCCTTCCAAAACACACACAGATTATTCTTGTAGACATTGTGTTTCTTGAACACTCTGGGATTTTCAAGAGATACACCAGTAAAGGCTTCACTTTAAAATACCCACTAGCATTACTACACAACATGAGAGTTAGCCTGTCTTTCATAGGCTTGTGTCCTGGCAGTGCCTTTTCCTCTTGAGTAATGTAGGTCCTCTTTGGCATTTTCTTCCAAAAGAGGCCTGTTTCATCACAATTAAACACTTGTTTGAGTTTGAATTTTTCTGTGTGTACAAACCCCTTAAATTCAGACACAAACTCTTCCATTACATTGTTAAATGCTCCAAACTTCAGAACACCTGTGACTTAACCTGATTCCTTCCCCTTCTATCTCTTCCCCCTTCTCATCTTTCTCCTTTCACCTCTGTTTTCGTTCTTTTCTTTTGCCTTGTATTTGTCCTTTATTTTATTTTAATTTCATTTTTCCCCCTCTGTGTTGTTGTCCTCACCTTATGCGGGCCACCAGCTTCATTGCAGTGCTCCATTCCTAGAATATGACTGACTCCACCACCACTACTACTACTACTACTACTACCACTACTATCTCCATTATTACCCCTTCACCACTTTCTTGTGCCCTCCCCTGTCTGCCTGCCTATAAATACCCCTTCTTCCTGTCCATTGAGGTCACCATTTGGAAGACTGGCCGATGTCGCGAAATCAACAACTCCTTGTGTTAGTGACTTTAAATGGTCAGCGACGACGTGCTAGCTCTCTCTTTATGTGCGGTGTGTGTATTGTTCCAGTCACGGTATTGTGCCTTTTTGTTATTTAGTGTAATATTATCATATTGTAATTTGAAATCAAATAACTGAAAAATCTCAATCAATTTCTCTAATATTATGTACATAGTCTATAAGTCATTAGATTAAGCTGCCCCTAATGCCATGGCATGTCAGTGGCTCTCCTTGTACTTCAGTTTATGATTGTAACTACAAATATCTACCTGCAAGTCCCTCCCAAGAAGCTCATTGCTAGTAATCCTTCCTTAAATCACTTGTTAAAGCAACTGCTCAAGAAGAAATTTATCGCCTAGCTGGTAGTAATAAGTTATCTCAAGTTATATACACTGATGGATCTAAACAGGAGTCTTCTGGCAGGGCTGCATCTGCTCTGGTTGCCACCTCCTAGTTAAGAACTAATAATTTTTTTGAACTAGGCATAAGAATTAACAACTGGGCGTCTACACTGCAAACTGAATTGTTTGGAATCCTTATGGCACTAAAGCTAACTTATGACACTGAGCTGACTCTATCATTATTACTGATTCTATGTCATCATTGAAGGCTCTTGACTCCTATAATGACTCTAACAGCATGCTCATTGGAGAAGCTTAGGTATAGATACTCAAAAATCCGGGACAAAGGAATTAAAGTACATTTGCTATGGATTCCGTACACATTGGATTACTCCTTCATGATAAAGTTGATATGTTAGCCAAGAAGAGCACCCATAAGGAGAATGTAGAATATAACTTTGGTATATCTGTGTCTAGCATTAGGAATAATATTAGGAGAGAAAAAAATAATGAAAATGATAGCTATAGGAATGCAGTTAGAAGCCTGAGTAGATCTATAACCCACTATGATAACATGAATGTAGATAAGTATGTTTATGGAGCAACTTGCAATGTGAACAGACTGACTGATGTTGTAGTGGCCAGGCTTCGGCTTGGCTACAAGTACTTCTGGCAGTTTGGGAGATCACATATGATGATCAAACTAAATGCAAATTATGTGATCAGGCATATGGTCACTGTCTTGAACACTATGTGCTGAATTGTCCACTTATTGAGGAATATAGAGATAGACAGTATAATAACCTATGTGACATGTCAAGATATCTTATTAGTGAAGGTAGGATACCACTTATTCTAAGCAAATTTCCTAAATTTGCTTGTAACAGATAAGTGAACTGTAGATATAAATCCAAATTAATTTCCATGAACGTGCCTATCTGTGCTCATGATAATGCGAGCACAGATGGGCATGTTTGTGGAGCAACTTGCAATGTGAGCAGACTGACTGATGTTGTAGTGGCCAGGCTTAGGCTTGGCTACAGGTACTTCTGACAGTTTGGGAGACAGATGATGATCAAACTAAATGCAAATTATGTGATCAGGCATATGGTCACTGTCGTGAACACTATGTGCTTAATTGTGCACTTATTGAGGAATATAGAGATAGACAATATAATAACCTATGTGAATGTCAAGATATCTTATTCATGAAATAAGATACCTGCTTGTAATAGATAATTGAAATGTAGATATGAACCCAAATGTACAATTGTTAACCCTTGGGGCCTAGTGCCTAGGCCTTTTGTGTATCCATATGCTCTTGCGCTACCGTCCACAGGATGGATATGGGGTGCACAATAAACTAGCCACTTCGGTGGCAAAATCTAAAATCTTTTGTAGGTATATTTTTGGGGGTGTAAAAGGACTAGTCTATTTTACATTATTCCTTATGGGGATAAATTCGTTTGGTAATGGCACTTGAACAGCATTCTCGAACGAAAAAATATCGTAACTCGAGGTACCACTGTATGTAGAATTGCAATGAAATAAAATTTACTTTACTTTACATTATTACTTACCTCAGATACATTGTTCCAGCATTATTACTTACCTCAGATACATTGTTCCAGCATTATTACTTACCTCAGATACATTGTTCCAGCATTATTACTTACCTCAGATACATTGTTCCAGCAATATTACTTACCTCAGATACATTGTTCGCTCTATTGTGTGGTTGGAATTTGTTTTGTACTCCGATGAGATTTTAATTTCTTCACGTTTTCCGTATCTGAGTAATTGAAATTTCTCATCATTGAACTTCATATTGTTTTCTGCAGCCCATTTAAAGATTTGGTTTATGTCTGCTTGGAGTCTTGCAGTGTCTTCAACGGTGGACACTGATATATTGTTCCAGCATTATTACTTACCTCAGAAACATTGTTCCAGCATTATTACTTACCTCAGATACTTTGTTCCAGTATTATTACTTACCTCAGATACTTTGTTCCAGTATTATTACTTACCTCAGATACATTGTTCCAGCATTATTGCTTACCTCAGATACATTGTTCCAGCATTATTACTTACCTCAGATACTTTGTTCCTGTATTATTACTTACCTCAGATACATTGTTCCAGCATTATTACTTACCTCAGATACTTTGTTCCAGTATTATTACTTACCTCAGATACTTTGTTCCAGTATTATTACTTACCTCAGATACATTGTTCCAGATTATTGCTTACCTCAGATACATTGTTCCAGCATTATTACTTACCTCAGATACTTTGTTCCAGTATTATTACTTACCTCAGATACATTGTTCCAGCATTATTACTTACCTCAGATACTTTGTTCCAGTATTACTTACCTCAGATACTTTGTTCCAGTATTATTCTTACCTCAGATACATTGTTCCAGCATTATTACTACCTCAGATACATTGTTCCAGCATTATTACTTACCTCAGATACATTGTTCCAGCATTATTACTTACCTCAGATACATTGTTCCAGCATTATTACTTACCTCAGATACATTGTTCCAGCATTATTACTTACCTCAGATACATTGTTCCAGCATTATTACTTACCTCAGATACATTGTTCCAGCATTATTACTTACCTCAGATACATTGTTCCAGCATTATTACTTACCTCAGATACATTGTTCCAGCATTATTACTTACCCCAGATACATTGTTCCAGCATATTACTTACCTCAGATACATTGTTCCAGCATTATTACTTACCTCAGATACATTGTTCCAGCATTATTACTTACCCCAGATACATTGTTCCAGCATTATTACTTACCTCAGATACATTGTTCCAGCATTATTACTTACCCCAGATACATTGTTCCAGCATTATTACTTACCTCAGATACATTGTTCCAGTATTATAACTTACCTCAGATACATTGTTCCAGCATTATAACTTACCTCAGTGGATCTCACGTACACAGCTGTAGGTACTGGTTATACTTTTTGGTGGGTTATCCTATTTAATTTACTCCAATAACTTCTTTCTTTCTTTCTTTGTTGGGGTTATCAGGGCCACTGACAGCATAAGCCGTATCGAACCCGACCTCTCGATGGTACGAGGAAGGTTTGTTGCCCAAGGCTGGACGATGAGAGAAAACGAACAAAAGTTCCTTTGTAAATAGAGATAGAAACTTTAAGTTTCCAATTAGATCCGGTGGACTTCCTTGTCAAGCCCCAGCAGAGCGGGACCCCCACACCCTATCTTAGCAATAGGAAACAAATTGTCAAAATCAACAAAGCAGAATCAAAACCACTGCCGATAGCATGTGGAGTTCCCCAAGGTAGTATTCTGGGTCCCTTATTATTCCTGTGTTATGTAAATGATATGCCCATCAGTGTCAAGCGGAAACTCCTACTATATGCGGATGGCAGTGCTCTGTTAGTATCAGGTAAAGACCCAAAGGTAAACTGGAACTGGAGTCTTGCAGCAAATGGTTAGTAGACAACAAGTTATCGTTACACCTCGGGAAAACAGAAGCCATACTCTTTGGCACGAAATCTAAACTGAGCAAGGTAAATAATTTTAATGTCCGATGTAATGGGGAATTCATCACTTCAGTTTCCTCAGTAAAATATCTGGGAATCCCCTTCGACCCATGCATGTCAGGAGAATTGATAGGGAACAGTATAGTAAAGAAAGCGAATGTCAGACTGAAGTTCCTCTACAGACAAGCACAGTGTCTACCTACTGAGGCTCGCAGGACCCTATGTCTAGCCCTTATACAATGTCATATTGACTACGCTTGCTCTTCACGGTACTCTGCCTTGACAAAAAATGAAAGATAAACTACAAATCACACAGAACAAAATGATAAGATTCATCATGGACCTGCGCCCAAGAGAACATGTAGGCCAGGATGAATTACAACAATTGGATATGCTGAATATTGAAGACAGAGTAAAACAACTTAAGTTGAATCAAGTTTATAAAATTGTTCAAAAACAGTGTCCAGAATATCTTCTTGCCAATTTTGTCAAGGTTGGGAACCAAAGCAGTCATAGTACTAGGGGGGGAAGAGCACAACTTTGTAGTACCCACAGTCAGTGGCCAGGCTTCAAACACCTTTTATTGTACAGCAATAAAGGAATGGAACAGACTGCCTGCACATGTCAAAGCCAGTCATAGCATGAGCCAGTTCAAGAAGAGAGCCAAAAGGTACCTAATGAATGTAGCGACAGAAAGGGTGGAGAATGATTTTTATGTTTTTTAGTTACCATACATGTACATGTAAATAACTCTTTTTACCTTATTTCTTTTAATTATAGTATAATAACTAGTATCTACTACAGTGTACAATATTAAGGTATTAAATGGACCCCAATGGAAATAAGTCACTCTGTCTGACTTTTTTGGGCTATCCTAGGTTTTCTACACACATGCTGCTATGTATGATGATCTATGTAACTGTATTTGTGTATACCTGAATAAACTTACTTACTTACCATCACCTGAGTTCAGTAACAGGCTTCCCACCAAAGACCGGTAAAGAATTATCCGCAGAGCGGAAAAAATGGAGCTGGCTAAAAGTAAGCCGATGAACAGGTGCCCCTCCTGTAGAGTACCCGGCGGCCAAAATAGATGAGGACAAACCATACCACGGGTGGGGTTCGAACCCGCGGTCAGAGAGTCTCAAAACTCTAGACCGTCGCGTAAGCCACTAGGCCAGCTAGCTTCAATAAGATTCATCCAACTAGGTATATTTCTACACCATAGGAAGGTTAGCATAGGCACCACTGTGTCCACAAATGCAAGTTTTTACAGACGAATCTCCCGAAAGCATGGCCGTGACGAACTCTAGCTCAAGTCCCCTCAAAGCC